>CAUYPK010015299.1:0-31649 GCA_963574355.1 Loris lydekkerianus
CAGCCAGTACTGGTCAACAGAAGAGGTCCGATCCTGCTCCACGACAACGCCCGGCCGCACGTCTCACAAATCACAGTCCAAAAATTAAAGGAATTGAGCGTCGAAGTTCTGCCCCACCCACCATACTCCCCAGACCTCTCGCCAACCGACTACCATCTTTTCAAGCACTTCGATAACTTTCTCACGGGTAGAACCTTTGCCAATCAGGACCTAGCAAAAATGGCCTTCGTTGACTTCATCAAATCCCGAGCACCCAATTTTTATGCCGATGGAATTAATCGACTTGTGTTACATTGGCAAAAGTGCACAGATTCAAATGGCGCTTATTTTGATTAAATTGAATAAATATTCACTGAGATATTACAATTTAAAGTAGACTCATAAAAACAGACAAAACTTTTGAAATGACCTAATACAACATAAAGAACCTGGATTCAGCTTTGGTCCTGTGAAGAACTGCAGGCAGTACAGGTAGTACAATTAATAGCTAAATACTATGATTTTATGTTTCATTAGGATGAATTTGAGAAAAGCCCCAGGTGTTTCTCATGGTCCTCCAGTTTCGCAGAATTAAACTTCTGTCTCACCAGTACATTTTGTTGATACCTAGTTTTAAATGTGTTAGGGTGGATACAGAGAAAGCCTTAGGGAACCTGAAGCCTTCTGATTTCAAGACTGTTTTTCTGTAAGGACCAAATGAGGCAAGAAAGGTTTCTTCTTTCTTAGCTGCATCCCTTTTAATAAAAGATTTCTTCTGTAAAATTGGGATTCAGTGAAAAGGCTGCACTCCAGGATCCAGAAGTCCACATGTGACCCCAAGACCACAGGTTCTGCATGTCATCCTTACTCCTAGGTTCTGCACTTTTTGTTTCTCAGCTGGATGATTATGATGTTAGTAACATCTCTTTATTGTACTCAGGACAGAGCTCCAATGTCAGACCAATAGGAACCTTTAAAATGTCTTTCCATTCTCAAATCCCTAGTAGACACTCCCTGGTAAGCACATCAAATCTCACTTGTCACATGTACGGTCCATCCCTCAACCAAGGAAGGACTTGTGGGGAACCCATAGTCAGAATTATGGAACCCCATGTCTGTGCAGCTCTCTACCTTTGGTCCTCTGCCTCAGATTCCAGCTGCTTTATCAGCCTTACCTCTGATTTCTGCCTTCTCAACTCAAAGTCACCACTGTATTTACTTGGATTCCAGGTCCTTTTCACATAGTCAGAAAATCAGAAAAAACCTCGAATAGCCAAAACATTACTCAGCAATAAAAACAAAGCAGGAGGAATCACGCTACCAGACCTGGACTGTACTATAAATCAATAGTGATCAAAACAGCATGGTACTGGCACAAAAACAGAGTATTCTTATTTTTATGACAATAGAGTTATTTGCATAAGTTCAATAGGAATCTACTCTCCTTAGAACAAGGTATGATTAGAAATATTGGTTATGTTACCAAGGGTTTGATTGAATGTCATATTTGAGAATGTACATAGAATGAATCTACAGGTACTACAGGCAGGTACTGAAATTTGCCTTTGTTTCTTATCCAAAGTACCAGCAAAGCAAACTTAAAAAGAGGCTATCTGGTGATTCATGTCTTTTACTGCAGTTATGTCTATAATCAGGCCATATTTGATAAGACTAGACTTTCTGTGCAGAGAAATTAGCTTTAAGCAGATAAACTTTGGTAGAAGTGAGAATGACTGTAGATTTCTGAAGAGTAGCCATAGTATACATGTTATTAGGTGTAGCCTTATGCACTGTTTTTACTATCTACCTATTATAGACTGGACTGAATTCTAATGTCCTCCAATATCCACCTACATCTCTCCAACTAAGAATAAGAACTGCTCTGCTCCTGAAACCCTGTAAGCTAAAGTAAACTTGATGTAAATGTCAGGGAACAAAAGCTCACACCTCATGTGTAGGCCACATAGAGAGCTCACCCAAACACCTGATGCCATAACCAACCACACTAAAACACAAACTAGGACAAAAAATTGATGACATCATGCTGTGAGCAGCTTTTCCCAAGATATCAGAATAAAAACTCCTTATCATAATTAGACTCTTGTATAGAGGATTAAACATCATACTTACTACAATAGCCACCAATATCATAACTCATTTAAGGAATTACTGAAAGCAAGACATTCTCCTGGCACGCCTGGAAATCTCTTGTGACTTGGAAGGCAAACGACCAAATAACTCAAAAATCCTGGAGAAGCCAAGTTCAATCTTGTAGTAGTAAGGCTGGCTAAACATCAAGCATTTTATGGCAGTTCCTTGAAGGATTAGTGAAGAAAAATTGCATGTAGTATTTTTGGAGATCATTTCCCTCGTCACCCTTGAAGATCATTTCCTTGAGTACATACTCTCTTGACACCTATGAAATCATTTCCCTGAGCACGGAGCCCCTGCACGTCTTTGCTTAGTAATCTTTCCGCCCATTATGTATCTTCTCAATAAAAAGGACTCTGCGAGAAGTGCTCTGTTATCCTGCACCTATAGTTAGCCTCATCTCTCGCAGACCGTACTGTCAATCCGTGTCTCGTGTGATCATTTATGCGGTCGCGACGCTCTTCTCCCTTTTAATTTTTCCTTACTGATACATACCTATATTCACTTGACAAGATGATGCTGCTGTTAGAATTTCACATCAATAGCTTCTGCAAGGAACTTGATGAAATGTGGGATCTGCAATGCCAAACCCAGATGTTTGCATGACCCAGCAGGTGTGAAGGACTTGTGGCCTTCTGGATCCTTGAGTGCAGTCTTATGATTGAACCCAAATTTTACAGAACCAATCTTTTTAATACAATGATTTGTTTTATGAAGTTTAGTTTAGATTCAGTCAAAGGGCTGCATGTGGGGTTCTGCCAGGCCATATGTGGTCTTGAGGTCACAAGTTCTCCACCCCTGTGGTCCACCCACTGAATAACTTTAGCAACACCCTTAACACAACCATGATCAAACTGTACTAATTGTCTCTTTTATGCCAGCAGACTTCTAAACCTACTTGTTCTCACTCCCTACTTTAACTTCACCCAGCCATGAGATGCCCAGTTATATACTAGCTGAACAAGGAAGAGTCTGTGCAGCTGCTAACACTGCTCATTACACGTAGATAAACAGGACAAACAGGCTGCTTGGCTAAAACAGGTAGATTCCTCATCTGGCTCATTCTTTCGTCTATTTTATTTTAGTTGATTTGCTTCATGAGGACGCTGGCTAGGAACATACTCTAACTCTTGGTATCATCCTTCCACCAGTTGTAATAGCAGTCTCTGTGGTACACTGTATCTTCCCAAATGTCTGCTTGTAGTCATCTGCTAAATGCTAAATGGTCTCTCTCAGGCTGGAATGACGAAAACTCGAAAAAGCACATAACCAGGACACTATAACCTATGAACGATGTGCTGCTGAAACCAAAAACCCAAAATGATCATGGGGTTTTGGTCCCACTATGACCCAAATTAGCCTCACCAAAAGGAGAAAACTAATAAATAAAATTTATAGAAGGCCATTGGTTTGGACTGGGCTCTTCCACTAGGCCCAACATACTAAAGCAAATGGAGACTTGTGCTGAAGTTCTAAGTCACCAAGCCAAAACTGAGTTGTTATCTAACCTTCCAAGAAATCAGGGGAGAGAGAATAACCAAATCTCCAAACAGGCCAGTTTTAGCTAGCATGATGGCATGTTAAGAAATGCCCCACTGCTTTAACCTTTATAAGATAAGTAACTCTAAAATAATCAATCGACTTCTGTTCTCTGTTTCTGTTTTCTTCAGCCCTTTTCCTTCCCTAAAACCAATTCCTCTGCTCAGCTCACCTGAGCACATGCTCTCAATTACAGAATGAGGTATTGCCTAATAATAGAATAATAAATAAAAACACAGATTAGGAGAATATACCCTTATAAAAAAGACATGTTGGTGTTTTGGTGTTTTTAACAGGTTAAAAACAGTATTTCCCAATGACTTTTCTTATTGAAAACATCTACCTTACTAATTCAGAAAACATTGGTCCAGGCTGGGATGTGCCGGCTCACACCTGTAGTTCTAGCAATTTAGAAGGCCAAGAGGGGAGAATAGCTTTAGGTCAGGAGCTCAAGACCAACCTAGCAACAAAACTTACCTGGATATAGGAAAAAATATAATGTATATAGGCTATGGTACTACCTGTGCTTTTGGGCATCTACTGGTAGTCTTGGAACATATCCACCATGAATTAGGGGGACCTACTGTACTTACAAGATCAGATAATTCCTTCGAAGTACTACCTTGGCCATCGGGTGACCATGGTAATATTCAGTAATGAGATATATGGCACTTTTTCTAGGTGAATTCATAAACTTAATTGTCCAACCTCATATTCCATGCAAACAGAAACCAAAAGAAAGCTGGTGTAGCCATTCTCTTATCAAATTAACATAGACATCAAAGCAACAAAAGTAAAGAAAGACAAAGATAGTCATTAAATAATGGTGAAGGGAATAATTCAACAAGAAGACACAATAATCCTAAATATGCACCCAGTATGAGTGTGTCAGGTTCATAAAGCAAATGATAAAGCAAAAGAAAATGATAAACAGTAGCATCTTAACAGCTGCAGACATCAACACTCTTACTGACAGGACAAAAAAGAAACAACGGGCGTAAACAGAACTGTATAGAGTAAATGAACCTGACAGACATTTATAGAACACTACAACCAAAAACCATTGAATGTACATTTTTCACATTAGCTCATGAAACATTCTCTAAGGTAGATCATATCCTGGAATGCAAAGCATGTCTCAACAAATTAAAAAAAAAAACAAAAACCCAGAAATTTATGCCATGCATCTTCTAGACCACTGTGGAGTAAAACTAGAAATCAATTCCAACAGAAACACTCATCTCTACACAAAGTCATAGAAACTAAATCTACTACTGAAGGATAATTGGGTCACGGAAGATACTAAGATGAAAATCAGAAGATTCCTCAAACTAAATGACAAAGGGGACAGAAGTTATCAAAACCTGTGGAACTCAGCAAAAGCAGTTCATATGAGGAAAATTTATTGCCCTTAGTGCCTATATCCAAAAGACAGTAAGGTCACAAAAAAGCAATTTAACGAATCATCTCAAGGAACTGGAAAAGGAAGAGAAACCAATCCCAAACCCAGCAAAAGAAAAAAAATAACTAAGGTCAAAGCAGAACAAAATGAAACTGATAACAAAGTAATTATACAGAAGATCAATTAAACAAGAAGTTGGCTCTTTGAAAAGATGAACAAAGGAGGGCTCTCACTAGATTAGCCAGAAACAGTAAAGAGAGGACCCTCATAAGCTCACTTCGAGACAAAAATGGAGGTGTTAACAACTGACACCACAGACCTCCAAAATATCATCTCTGAATACCATAAATAAAAATCTCTATGCACATGAACTTGAAAACATTGAGGAAATGGATAAATTCTTGGAAACACACTGACCTCCCTAGGCTCACTCAGGAAAAAACAGAACTCCTGAGCAGACCAGTATTAAGTAAGAAAATTGAAATAACAAATAAACGTCCCAGAACAGATGGTTTCAAAGCCGAATTTTACCAGACCTACAAAGACCTATACCTATACTGCAGAATTTATTTTATAACATTGAAAAGGAAGGAATCCTCCCCAACTCATTCTACAAAGCCAGTTATCACCTTGAAACCAAACCCAGGAAAGCACACAACAAAAAAAAGACAACTACAGACCCTAGTCCTCCTCCATTTGTGGAAACTCATCTGTTCCCCTCTCTCTGGAATGTGTTTTGACATTGTGTCACTTTGTGTAGCATCCTGCTTCACTTTCACTTTATATAACTTCTTTCTTTCTCCAATAATAAACCAAGTGGGGAAAAAGAAAAAAGAAAGAAAACTATAGACCAATATCCCTTATAAATATAGATGCAAAAATTCTCAACAAAATTTTAGCAAACTGAATTCAGCTACACATCAAAAACACAATACACCACAATCAAGTGGACTTCATCTCAGAGATGCAAGGATTGTTCAACATACAGATTGTTCAATCTATTTATTTAAGATGTATGTTCTGTATGTTGAACAATCACATAAATAGAAGCCACAAGATACTCTCAATAGACAAAGAAAAGCTTTGATAAAACTTAGTACCCTTCTGATGATAAGAACTCTCAACAAAATAGGCATACACGGAACAAACCTCAATGTTATAAAAGCCATATATGACAAACACACAGCCAACATCATACTGAAAGGAAAAAAACTAAAAGCATTCCTACTTAAAACTAGAACTAGACAAAGCTGCCCATTGTCATCACTTCTGTTCAACACAGTAAGTCCTAGCCAGAGCAATCAGGCAAGAGAATGAAATCAAGGATATCCAAAAAGGGAAAGAAGATGTCAAACTATCACTCTTTACTGATGATATGATCTTTTCTCTAGAAAACCCCAAAGATTATACCAAGAGACTTCCAGAATTGATAGATTCAGCAAAGTCTCAGATTACAAAATCAATGTACACAAATCAACAGCATTCCTATACACCCACAGTAAAGTTGAGAAATAAATCAAAGATCCAATACCTTTCACAATAGCAACAAAGATATATTTAAGTATTTAAATATATGCCTCCAAGGAGGCATAGGACCTCTACAGGAAGAACTCAGTGAAATCACAAAAGATGTAAACACATGGAAAAATGTATCATGCTCATGGATTGGCAGAATCAGCATTGTTAAAATGTCCATAATATCCAAAGTGATTTATAGATTCAATGCAATCCGCATTTAAAATACCAATGGCATTTTTCATAGATCTAGAAAAAATAATTTATGCTTCATATGGAACCAGAAAAGACTCTATATAGCTAAAGCAACCTGAAACAAAAAGAACCAATTTGGAGGCATCACTTTACCAGATTTCAAGCTATATTATCAAGCTATAATAACCAAAACAGCATAAGAACCCAGGCACGGACCAATGGATCAGAACAGAGAATCCAGATACAAAACCATCCTCAAATTGCCATCTGATCTTTGACAAAGGAGACAAAAATATACACCGGAGAAAAGAATCCCTATTTAATAAATAGTGCAAGGAAAACTGGATAGTCACATGTAGAAGACAAGAAGAGGATCTACACTGCTCACCATTCACAAAACTTAACTTACAATGGATAAAAGACCTATATCTAAGGCATGAAACTATAAAAATTCTAGAAGAGATTGGAAAAACTCTTATAGACATTGGCCTAGGCAAAAAAATTATGAAAAAGACCCCAAAGGCAATCGCAGCAACAACGACAAAAATTAATGGGACCTAATTAAATTAAAAAGCTTCTGCACAGCCAAGAAAACAACAGAATAAATAGACAACCTACAGAATGGGAGAAAACATTTGTATTATGTCCCATAAAGGGCTGATAACCAGAATCTACAAAGAACTCCTGCAAATAAGCAACAAACAATTCCATTAAAATGTGGGTAAAAAAATATGAAGAAGCTCTTCAAAAGAAGACAGACTAAAGTGGCAAATAAACATATGAAAAAATGCTTACGGTCTTTAATTATCAGGGAAATACAAATCAAAACCACAATGAGATACTACCTAACTCTAGCAAAAGTGGCTTCAATCCAAAAGTCCCAAAACAATAGATGCTGGTAGAGAGAAAGGAACACTTATACACTACCTCAAAGAACTAAAAGTGGATCTACCATTTGATTCAGCAATCTCACTACTGGGCATTTATCCAAAAGGAAAAAAGTCATTCTAAAAAAAGATATGTGCACTGGAATGTTTAAAGCAATACAACTCATAATCACAAAGATGTGGAAACAACCCAAGTGCCCATCAATACATGAGTGGATTATAGTATGTGATATATGTATACTATGGAGGTCTACCCAGCCATAAAAAAAAAAAAAAAAAAGTGAACTAATACCTTTTGTAACAACCTAGATGGAAATGGAGACCATCCTCCCAAGTGAAGTATCCCAAGAATGTAAAAACAAACACCACATGCATACACTTTTAAATTAGAATTAAATGATCAATACACACATATACATATGTTAGTAAAATTCAATGGAAATCAAGCGGGTAGAAAGGGGGGCTGTAAAGTCATACCTAACTGGTACAAAACTCACTATCTGGAGGATGAACACAATTATAACCTTGACTCAAAATGTACAAAAGTAATGCATGTAACCTTGTCCATCATCCTTCTCCACTAGAACTTCATCAAAGACAGAATGTGTGGAAGTGAATCAGTACTAGTTATAGATTAGTTCTGCAAGTAAGATTCCTGAGTTCTCTGGAGGTTTAGTGTTCTTGTACAACCACAAGAATTCTCCACTGTGGTCTACACAGGAACAGTTACCGAAAGGTGTAAACAGTGGCATAGAGACGTTCAGGCCAGGTTTATTGAAAGGAGAGGGTGACCAATCTGGGCAGTGCAAAGATGACGTCTACGCCTAGGGGCAGATAGAGACCCCTTTCATATGGGGGTTGGGCACATTACACAGGTTTCCTGTCAGGTTAGGGTCCTTTGGTAAGAACTTCTGGTGGGTGGGGCTAGCCAGACCCTTTGTGTGTAAGGGAGAGGGGAAAAGGGTTTGAGTGGGGCTGCGTTAGACCCTCCAACAATTACCTTATGGTGTCTATTGGGCAGTATCCAAAGAAAGAAAATGGGGTCTCTAAATGCAAATTAAACTTATGGTTAAAAAATGTAAATAAAAAATATGTATAAAATACAACTTTGGAGTACTTGTAAAAGGAAAAGAAAAATAAACATCTATGTCACTATTCAAGAATGATTTAATGGATCATATTTATACTTATCCTAGATGAAGCAGGAAAAATGGGATCCTTGTCTTTTTTTTTTTTTTTGAGACAGAGTCTCACTTTGTCACTCTCAGTAGAGTACTATGGCATCATAGCTCACAGCAACCTCAAATTCTTGGGCTCAAGTGATTCTTTTGCCTCAGCCTCTCGAGTAGCTAGGCCTATAGGCACCTGCCACAACATCCAGCTATTTTTAGAGACAGTATCTCCCTCTTGCACAGGCTGGTCTCCAACTCACAAGCTCAGGCAATCCACTATCCTCAGCCTCCCAGAGTTCTAGGATTACAGGTATGAGTCACAGCGTCAGATGGATCCTTGTCTTTTAGGAGTGTATATTGTTCCACAGTGGGCAGGTCTGTATAAACTTACCCCCAAAACCTGAGGAAGTTGAGAGCTAGAAGAAAGAGGCTGATAAATCCATTTTCTCAGGAAAAAAAAAAAACAAAAAAACATTTAATAGGGACTTATGAACAAAAGACACTTCCCAGGCAGCTGGCTGCAAAACAGTATGGCAAATGCCCAAGCCATTACTGCCCCTCCCCACCCCACAGACCTACGGCTTTGACCACAGGGAAGTAATGTGTAGGACCATTGAAATCGACCTCTCAGGAAAAGACAAGAATGGTAAGGGATATATGGGCAGGGTTGTTCTGATCTGAGGGCAGGTTTTAACAGTACAGTAAAGTAGAAATCTTTAAAGCACTCTTATAACAAGGATTAATGTCAACATGGAAGATTAGCATTCAAAGAGTTGCTTTAGCCTCCACAGATATATTAAAAACACTTATTTGCTAGAGATAGCAGAAGACAATAGAACAAATGCCACTAAATACAATTTTTCTCATTAGGTGTTAAATTCTCAAAGAATAGGGCCTATATTTCACCTTCCTCAGTAAGCTTAAATAGGATAGTAAATAGTGCTCTCTTTTATAACTGGTCAATTAATGTCACTGACTGCATAAATCAAAGGAGAAAATGTGTAACCAGCTCTGCGAGCAAATTTCATCGACCCCTGTATGTTTTTTTAAACAATCTTTTCCCTTAACTAACTACTTGGCCTTTTGAGTTGTTTCTCAGAAATGGGAGATTTTCCATAAGACAATGGAGTTAAGA
The DNA here is from genome assembly GCA_963574355.1 of Loris lydekkerianus. Lineage (NCBI taxonomy): Eukaryota > Metazoa > Chordata > Mammalia > Primates > Lorisidae > Loris > Loris lydekkerianus. The sequence continues at coordinate 9,976 of CAUYPK010015299.1, forward strand.
TTCTGAAGCCTCCAGGGCAGACTTCCTAATGCCAAGATTTATCATTCCCTTCAACCTGCCCAAAGGCATGTGATCCCTCCTAAAAAGTCCAAGCTCTCTCCTGTAGTCAGAGAGACAGATTTGAGGAAGCTTGCCCTATTCTCTCTAAAAGATGTCTGATCTGTCATAATCCTCCTTGTCTTAATAACTGGATCTTTCCACAACACAGGGCTGCCCCTTATAATTTCAACTAATCTTGGAAAATACAGAAGCCTACGTAAGACCATTCCCATCAAACTTCATTTATCTGAATCCACACATGCTATCTAAAACCATTTTCTATTTTGATCTAGTAAAAAATATTAATTTCTGTAATGAAGTTAGATATGGTAACAGAAGAGGACAAGAGAAACGAAGTCATCAGTGCAGCCTTCCTAAAGGTAAAGTAACTAGGGTTCCTCTGTTTAGAAAGACAAAACTTGAGGGGGTTTCAAGAAAATGCTATGAAATCATGTAAGTTTACATACATCAGGTCTCAGATACTCAGATTAATCAAAACCCTAAATATTGAAACTAAAATATATATCTGGAAGCTCTAGAAATTTAAATTTGGAACAAAATAAATAAAATATTTTCATAGCGAGTGCTAAGAGATGGTGAAGTCTGAAAAGCTCAGGAAATAAGTTTTGACAACTATTTAAATTAGAGCACAACAAAAGATCCAAAATGTTGGATTCAAAAAAGCCAATACTATTTAAGACATACCTGCAACCTCTTCTGCATCATTTTAAAAAATAGCACCCATCTTCCCAACTTATTCTGTTACTGGATGGATCACAAATATTATTCAGTATGACTTTTCTTATACATAGCCTTATTTTTACTGTCCATTTTAAAATTTTAGGAGTGTTTTAGACAAAGTTATTGGCCAGAAGCTAATAGAACAATTATTTTTGAGACTTTTAAAACTTAATTGCTCTGGCTCATATCAAGAAGTGAGATACATCAAATACATTAAATATACAATAATATCTATAAAACTAAAGTTTTATTTTTAGTCACAAGAAGTTTTATTCATATAAATTGCAATCAATATAAATTTGATCTGAATCAAATTATCACCACCTTACTTGATAAACTCCTATTTTTAATTCTCCAGTCGTTTTAAAGACCAATAATATCAGAGAATTCCTGTATTTCACTTGGAAGTACTCCCTAAAATTGTTACACTAAACATGTAACCCATATTCAAAGAGGGAGGGAAAACAATCTGATATTATCACTTAATTTTTGCTACAGCTTGACAGAACAAAGTACTCTGCTCAGAGGGGGCTTTTTCTTTGTTTTCTAAATTAGTAATTTAGCACTAACAAAAACTATTAAATTTCACCACAAAATAAAGACACTTGGGAACCCACCTCCATAAATCAAAAACAGAATAAAAATACAGCAAAGATACATACTCCTTCTGGAAAGCCATGCACATAGGAGAACTGAATCCAAAGACAAGGCACGTCTGGGCATCCGGGTGGTAGCCATTCTGCAGCAGTATTTCCAGGCACTGTTCATGTCCTCCAAACACTGCTGAATAAACAGGGCTCACTTTGTCTGGCCCAGTGTCACACACTCGGTTAGTAAGTGGTATTAACAAGTCCAAGATTCTACAAATACACAAACAAGAGCATTTAATATTTTTATATGTACATGAGTGTGGGCAACATTTATATAGCACAATTTTTAAGAATCACTGACTGACTGATTTAAAGATGACTTTGTCTTCAGCATACTTTCTACCTACATTAAATTACTGTATTTTACATAGTTATTCTAAAAGTAACACTATTGCTTAAAACAAAGGTCCTTTAGTACATCTGAAACAAAATTAAATAATGTTCCCACAAGTAAATAGGTAATGTGTTTTTCATTTTTATTTTTTTCACCAATTATTTACCTTATCACCACTACAATCTTACCCTCTCCAATTCAAATTTTATGTTCGTTTATGATCTAATAAATTATTTAAAACTTCATTATACTAAATATAAACCCATACCAAAAAAACGATTTCCTTCTTAAAATACTAACTAGTTTTACTTTTCCAATTAGTAAAAATGTTTAAAGATAACAACTGACATGAAATGAAGAATAGAATTTGCATCCAGAATTAGAATTTCTGGATAGCACCCATAGCTCAGTGGTTAGGGTGCCAGCCACATACACGGAGTCTGACAGTTCAAACCTGGCCCAGGCCATCTAAAACAACAATGATAACTACAACAACAAAAATAGCCGGGCGTTGTGGTAGGAGTAGTCCCAGCTACGTGGGAGGCTGAGGCAAGAGAATCACTTAAGCCCAAGAGTTTGAGGTTGCTGTGAGCTGTGACGTCACGGCTCTCTACTGAGGGTGACATAGTGAAACTCTGTCTCAAGAAAAAGAAATTAGAATTTCTGCTAAAATATTTTATTATCTTAAAAGAATATGAGCTAAACTTATGAAGAAGCTGGCTGCCAGAATCTACACAGAACTCAAATTGATCAACAAAAAAAGAGCAAACAATCCCATTTATCACTGGGCAAGAGATATGAACATAACCTTCCACAAAGAAGACAGACAAGTGGGCAAAAACATGCTCAACATGTTTTTTTCATCATGATGAAAAAATGCTCATCATCCTTACTTATCACAGTAATCCAAATGAAAATCACTCTGAGATATCAGTTAATACCAATGGGAATAGCCCATATCACAAAGTTCCAAATCTGCAGATGCTGGTAAGGGTGTGGAAAGAAGGGAACACTTTTATGCTAATACTTTGGGAAGGAGTATGGAGAATTCAGAGATATAAAAGTAGATCTTCCATTTGATCCTCTAATCCCATTACTAGGTATCTACCTAGAAGGTAGATTTTACCATGAGGACATACGAACTTAAATATTTATCTCAGCTCAATTCAAAATTGCCAAGATGTGGAATCAACCCAAGTACCTATCAACTCATGAATGGATTAATAAACTGTGGAATACACACACACACACACACACACACACACACACACACACCATGGAATACTATTCAGCCATACAAAAGGTAGGCGTATTGACCTGGATGGAATTGGAGAACCTTCTCTTTAGTAAAGTATCAGAAGAATGGAAAAGCGAGTATCCAATCTATACTAATATGAAACCAGAAGAGGGACAGACACACACGTAAAAGAAAAACACAAACTCAAGTGGGGAAAGGGGCAACAAAGGAGGGAGATTGGTAAACGCTCACCTAACAGGCACAATGTAAGGCATAGCTCCTGGACGAGGGGCACAACTACAACTTGGACTTTACCTAACTAATGCAAACAATGTAACCTAATCATCTATACCCTCATATTAATCTGAAATTAAAAAAAAAGAAGCTGGTTGCTAGGCAGAGAAAGGCCTAAGGAAAATCATTAAAACAAAAATTCTGTAGATTCTTTGTAAGCTTACTGCTAGCAGTCAGCTAGAGAGTGAAAGGACTATTCCACTTTTCCAAAAGTGAAAATAAAACTGAAGGGATAAAACTTGATAGTCCCCTCTTTCTGGGAAAAAAACAGGCATAGCTACTCCAAAGCATCTTTATAACATTATATTTCTCTTTGCTACTTTTCCTTATGTAAGGTAGGCCTAAGTTACATTTAAGGAGAACTTTTATTCACAGAAGAGGTTGCCTTTGAATAGACTATGAAGGAAAACATCAATGACAAACAGAATTTTCAAAATTGAGAACAAATGAAGACAAATTCCCAAGGGGGTTTTGGTATCAATTTAAAGCTCCAAATATAACTGTATCTAATATTTATCTTAAAATAAATGATCAAGAATTGGGAGCCAGGTGTTGTGGCAGGCAGACGCCTATAGTCCCAGCTACTTGGGAGGCTGAGGCAAAAGCATCACCTAAGCCCAGGAGATGGAGGTTGCTGTGAGCTGTGATGTTACAGCACTCTACTGAGTGCAATAAAGTGAGACTTTTGTCTCTTAAAAAAAAAAAGAATTGGGAAAAATATTAAATTTTAAAATCTAAGTATTTTATTATTAAATAAAGAGTCTGTTTAGTGTCTCTTAAATTTAATAAAGGTATTAAATTATTTCAAATGGGTTGGAAAAAATCATACTCTCTCTCCCGCAAGGCATAAACATGCTTGCAAATATCTTTAAAGAAACAGTTAAATATTGATATCATGCCACCAAGTGGCATAATGGCCAAATCACAGAATTTGTTTTTCTATTATACATACAAATATATTAAAGTAATGACCATTTTATTATTACTTTTAAATTAAATAATACTAACAATAACAATAAAAAGTATTACTGTATAATTATAACTCTAAAGATTTTAAGCATGTATTTTTAAAATTGTTTCATATCAATTTATGATAGGCAGCCATATTCTCACAGGTGTAACCAAGTTATCAGCATCTAAGGTTCCCAGAACCCCCAATTTACTCTATCTCCAAAATACACCAATAATTTCATGGGAGCTCTAGGCTAAGAAACAAGAATACAGAAGCAGGGGCAAGTACTGGGTTGGATTTGAGATTGGATAAAGAGAAGTCCAATCAAAAGGCTTAAGATGGGAAGGACTACCTAGCACACAAAAAAGAAAGACTTCACCCCAAAAGGCACCACAAACTCAAAGTTTTCTGGAGTCAGGGAGGAAAAGTAAGGCCATCAGACTGAGAGCTGACGATGCCTAAGCTGAAACTAGGAAGGAGGGGAGGATGTGGGTACAACTGGAGAAATCAACCAGAAGACACAAGACCCTGGGAAAGCCCCTCAGGCCACCTGGTCTCTAGCACCTATGAACGTGCAGAACTAAGGGAACTGAGGATGGCATGGGGCAGTTTAGGGTGTACCTAGTCACCTAGCACACTGACAGAGAATAGAATACCAGGGACTTTGCCTGGACATAAAGGGTCTGGCCCAGATTTATTTTTTCTTAGCTTTTAATTATGAGACCATTTTTATTTTCTGTTTTAAACACTTACTTCATATGGCCCATTTGTGCAGCTGCATGAATCGGTAACTGCCAATTGTCTTCATTACAGTAAAGGTCAGGATCTGCCCCACTGGACAGCAAAAGCTCTACACATTTTGTGTGACCCTCTTGAGCAGCAATGAACAAGGGAGTAGCTTTGTCCAAGGCTTGACAATTGACATTTGCACCTAATACAAAATAAAACAGATAATAATCTTCCTTTATGTAAAAAAAAAAAAAAAAAAAAGGTGATAATCAACATAAATTTCAAAACAATTGCTACAATTATTAAATAATCAATGCTTCATTTTGAGTGACAATTTTGAAGGATCAAAAGAATAAGGAACCAATCCCTGTAAGACTAAAGGTGGGAAAGATGGAAAAATGACAGGCAATTCACTGAAAAGAGAGTTATTTTACAAAGTTGGAAATATATAGTTACAATGTAACCACACCTTTTCAACTTGCTGTTCATAACAATTCTGAGAGGAGAGAAGGGCGTAAAAAGAAACAAAGCAAAACAAAACAGATGTTTAGAGGTCTAGGTGACAGGAAACAAACTCAGCAGTTAAGGTACTGCTTAACCTATTTTGTTCCAAACATCAATTTAAACACTAATAATTGGAATTCACAGGACTGGAAGTCAGAAAATGAATTAGAAAAGTCCCAAGGAAGGTATGACCTAGTACAAGAAAGAAGAGCAGAAGTCAGAAGACCTAGGTCCAAGCCTTGATTCTATTAGGAAACAGTTTCTAGATCTTTGACAAAGCAGTTAAATACATAGGGCCTGGAATTCTTAATCTTAAAAACTACATATACATGTTTAAATAAATGATCTTGGAGATTCCTCCTAACTCAAGATTTCAGACTGATTATTTATAATAGACACTTTAAATTGGCATGTAATTGTTTCCTTTACTTCCTTCTTCAACATATGTGTTTGAAGATTTATAAGAGAAAGGAGAAATAAGAAAATATGTGCCCTGCTATCTAAATAAACTTCTTATTGTCTATATGGAGGCAGTTTGTGAAAAACATAGGTGTTAAAAAAAAATTGCCTGGCAGCAAATCTGGTAGTAGTTTCCTTCTCTTGACCATCCATGCTTCATTAGCTTTGGAGGATTTTAAAAACCTCTGCACAATAAACATTTCCGGTCACAAAAATATCACATAAAACTAAGAATGCCACCTCAACAGCCTCTTCTCTAGGAATACTGAATATGGAATGGTTGTCACAGAAGAACCTTTAAAGGGGTTCATGTTGCTATTAACATAATAAAGCATAAAAATACTTTGAAATAAACCCATTTAAATAATTACACAATTAACAAAACAAAGTTTTAATATACAAAATAACCATATAATAAATTAATTAAGCCTAAACTAGTCTTAAATCCTAGAGTTGGAACTGCTCGGGTCCTTACGAGAAAGGATAGCCTCATCATTCAACTTGCCAATAATCCTGCTTTAATGATAGATCATTATGCTCCTACTCATATAAATTAGCAGCTGTGCATTGCTTTGTTAGTAAAAGACACTTAATAACCAGGTTTCTATATCAACTTGAATTTACTCTTATTTACCACTTATATAAAAACCATAAATTTCAAAAGCTGATTTATAATTGTGTCGAGAACTGAATAATTCGTAGGAAGATACAAAGTTTAAAGCTCATGATCTTAACAGTGCAAAGGCTAATGGATTAATCTTACCCGATGAAATAAGTATGCTCAAGCTTTCTAGTTTGCCATACTGAGCAGCCACAAATAAAGGTGTGATTCCAAAGTCATCCTGGCATTCCTTGTTTGCTCCTTTTTTAAGAAGCAATTTTATGATCTCAGCATTTTCCTAAAGCACAGATTCATATTTTAAATAAAGAGAAAACAAAGAAAATCTAAGGTAGCTTTTTTCTTACTGTTTTGTTTTTTTTTTTCTTTTTTATCCTCTCACTAAAGGACATTGTGAAGATGGAAAAAACAAAACAGTGTAATGCAATACTGATTGGGAAAGAAGTAGCCAATTAGATTATCCTATGCCTCTAGGATAGAGGTAAACATGAAACACTGATTTCTAGGAATTATAATCCTTATAAAATCCTGCAAAATTAACTTGTTAACCAGAGTACTAAGGAGCTTCTACAATTTCCAAACACACTTTTATAAATAAAATAAGCCACTGCTCTTTATCACTTATATCCCTAATATTCTGGTGGTTTCTTAACTATGTTATCAACATTTGAAAAATTTAGATAATCCCTACAGCCCGAAACTGCTATAGCTACGACAGCAGTTGGCTTATTCAGAATGATCATTAGCATTTAGACTGCCTTTTTTGTATTGCACTAACCATCATAAATCACAGGCAAGTAGGAAGCAAAACGGGTATAGAACTGTCATTTTAAAAGGGTAAAACATACAATTTACATGAAAATGAATAATAAAATCAGAAGTTACCTGAAAAGAAGCCTGGTGCAAGGAGTTCCATCCACACATAGAATGGGATCCATTAACATTTGCTCCATGTCGGAGCAGCAGCCTTAACACATCAATCTGTCCATTTTCAACAGCTGCAATACAACAGTCAGAAAAATTACTATCAGCAAAAAGACATGTTTATAGGACTGGACCCTTTGGTGATGTTCTCATCACTTATTCACCTCAGCACTCACAATGCTGTGATAACTTATAAACATTTATCACAATTGTCTCAGCATAAATCCATTAACACACACCTAATCCTTTCTGTACATGTACAGAAGTACTTTCAATAGTATATTAAAAGATTCAGAGGAGGTGTAAAAGACACAGTGACTCGTGCCTATAATCCTAGCAACTTTGGGGGGCTTACCTGAGAGGACTGCTTGAGGCTAGAAGTTCTAGATCAGTCTGAGTAACATAGAAAAACTCTGTCTATACAAAAATTTAAAAATTAGATAAGTGTAGTAGCATGCAGCACCTGTAGTCCTGGCTACTCAGAAGGTTGAGACAGAAAGATCACTTGAGCCTAGGAGTTTAGGTTGCAGTGAGCTATGATGATGCCACTGCACTCTAGCCCGGGCAATAGGGAAAGTCCCTGTTTCCCCTACCCCCGCCAAAAAAAAAAAAGACAAAAAGGAATTGGAAACAAGAGGCAAACTTTATTCTCCCTTATAATAGGGAAAATATGGTTCGAGTTTGTTAGAAATGCAATGGGAGGTGATGGGGTGAATAGTTCAGAATAAATAGTTCCAGTCTAAACAAACAATCTCAAAAGGATTGAAAGATTTGTTATTATTATTTGATCATAAATAACAAGAGTCATTGACGAAATGAAAAGGCAAATTCTACAACTTAGATATTTTTTAACATCATAAACATGTCATTGTTTAAAAATGTTCTTATATTCACCAGTGAAAACATAGCAAACTTTCTTGCATTTGAACTTAAAGAGGACTTTAGATAAACTAAAGAGTATTATTAAAGAAATGCATATGATGTAAGTACAGTGACTGAAACTAATAACTCTTAAATTGCTGCTAAAGTAGATGCTTCAGATGGGGTGTGGCTCAAGCTTATAAACCTGGCACTTTGAAAGGCCCAGAAAGGACTGCTTAAAACCAAAAAATTAAGATCAGCCTGAGCAATGTAGTAAGACCTCATCTTTATTAAAAAAAATAGAATAGATTATCTAGGCGTGGTGGCATATACCTGTAGTTTCAGCTACTTAGGTAGGCTGAAGTAGAAGGATCACCTGAGCCCAGGAGTTTGAGATTGCATGAGCTATGAAGACACATACCACTCCAGCCCTGGCAAAAGGGCAAGACTGTTTCAATCAATCAATCAATAAATGAAACGAAATTTAATATTAGGATGGTATGTTTAGTCTAATACTTTGTATTTGTAAATTTATAAATCCTACCTAGCGAAGACAAGAACAGGTACAATATACTTAGAGAACATGTTAAATTGATATAAAAAATTACACAGACTTGTTCATTTTTTTTGAGACTTTGTTGCCCTGGTATCATAGCTCACAGTAACCTCAAACTCCTGGGCTCAAGTGATTGTCTTGCCTCAGCCTCCCAAGTAGCCAGGACTACCGACTCCAGCCAAAAAGCCTGGCTAGTTTTTTTTTTTTTTAGAGACGGGGTCTCATGCTTGCTCAGGCTGGTCTCAAACTCTTGAGCTAAAGCAATCCACCCACATTAGCCTCCCAGAATACTGAGATTATAGGCGTGAGCCAGCGGGCCCAGCCTGACTTATTCATGGTTCTGTTCAAACCATGCTTATACTTAGAAATATATATCCCCTCCCCTTTGGCCCATTTCCTTTTATTGGCATACTCTTTGCCCATCCTTACCCTTGCTCTGCTTGGAGATTTTATATATATAAACTATTTATATATTTTTATAAAATCTATTTAATTATATATATTTATATATAATATAAAATTTTATATATTTTATAATATTTTCTATATAATATAAAATTTTATATATTTTTATAATATATATATATTTTATATTTTTATAAAATATATATACATGTAAAATCTCCAAGCAGAGCAAGGGTAAGGGTGGGCAAAGAGTACTCTAATAAAAGGAAATGGACCAAAGTCCAAGCAGAGAGCAGCAGCAGTTCACTAAGCTGAGGAGGCAGAGATAAAATTTAAATAGTTGCTATCTGCAGGCTGAAGTTCTAGAGAAGAGAGAATTGTGCAGAGAAGAGGACCTAGTGTATAAATCCCCAAGAGTCCTTGGTTGAAATCTGGGTTGCATATATACAGGGCAAGACTAAACTTACCAGACAACTACTGCTAGAGAGTTAAGAATGAAACAGAAATAATTAGAGTTAAAAAATACTGAGGGGCAATAGAACCCCTTAGAGTTCTGGCTCAGTCAGAGAGATGAGACCACATAATACCTTGTTAACACCACGGGCATCCAGGTCAATTTCTTCAAGGGTTTTCCCTGCATTCTCTTCTAGTATTTTTATAGTTTCATGTCTTAAGTTAAAGCTTTTCTAGTGCAAATGAACTTTCTTTCAAAATAATACATAACATTTCTCATTCAAATAAAATACCCTACCTTCTCTTTGACACTCAGACTTACAGAAGACCAACCTGATGTGTGGTTGTGCCATAAATTGCAATTGTGTGATTCCTAAATGAAACATATCCAGGTAATTTAGAGATCCAACTCTTATTTTTGCTCTGATACAATATTCACAAAGTATGTTTTTCATAAATTCTAAACAAGTCAATTTGGAAATGTATTTTATAGTGTTATAAAATGTTTATGTTTTCTTCTCTGCCCACATTATTATATATGGCTTTGTTTTTAATTTATAAGCATTTAAGAATTCTTTTACTTTATTTACAATCTATATTACATATAACCATGTGAGGAAAACTAAAGCACCCTTTTTTTATTTGAATTGTGTTGACTGAAACTGCACTTGACTTTTTTTACACAATGGTATAACTGAAGTTTCATATAAATTAACTGTAAAAATCATTAAAAACATGGAACATACTATTAATTTTTAAAATCATAAAAAGCACAATATTTTTACAACAAATCAGTTTTCATATTTATTGCACTGAATGTTATAGGGTTTAAAATTAGTTTTCTCATAATTTTTCCCGAGAGAATAATTTTTGTTCAAAAGCTTTAGCCCTTAGAAAATAATGAAAGCAAAAAATAAAATAGATCCACCATTCATTTTAGCAGATTTCTAAGATATAGCACATTTTCCAGGAAATATATATTTTTATAAGATATGACATTATCATATCTCTTTAAGATATGACATTAATGTTTCAAACTGGGGTCAACTCCATGCAAAGTACTAGGCCGAGGCTTACTCAGCTAGTTTCATGAAGCAAACATTGAGATGAAGATATTCTAGTCATGTATTTTAGGTCACACTCTTATTAAGTGAAAAAGTTATCAGTCAAACCAAGATTCTTTGTTGCTGAAATCATCACCTTTCTGTGATACCTAATGCATATTTTTTAAATTGTGGGATCAAAGTACAAATCTTTACACATTTTAATATGTTATCTGGATGAGACATTACACTTAGCTTCTCTAAACATTTAACAGAATCCAAGATATAGTAAAACAACAAATTAAATTTTACAAGAACATTTAAATTGCTAATAATGAAATGATAATTTCCTATGTAAAACAAGCTTATAATTAAGGAGTCATTAGCAGACATCCTCAAAACCATTGCTACATGCAAAAGCAATCAACATTCCAATTCTTAGAATGTCCTTTAAACTCCTTAATCTAGTATGTTCATTAGTTTATTCACTTGTTTGATCCAAATCAAAGGTGAGTTAGGAAAATCATAGCAATCAATTTAAAAAGGACAATCATCGATACTATGGCAATAAGCAGGTAAGCAACTGGTGGCATTAAAGTTTCCACCTGGCTTTACCTTGGCAATACTTTGAAACACATGCAATGAACAGCCTTGTGTTATTTGACCATCTTAGTCTTCTACAGCCTCTCTGGGAGGCCACAACAGACCAGGTCCATCAGGTGGGATAAATCAGATAAATTACTTCAAACAGGGAAAAGGTCTTGTACTTACTTGCGTCACCATAAGTTCCAAGAGCCAAAACATATACATGCTCATGGGGGGGTATTTCATTTCTGATGTTAGAATAGTCTGCAAATGGAGTCAAAAAAAAAAAAAAAAAAAAAAAAAAAAGGAAGGGAGAGCTTACAAATAATAAAAATGTACAATGCAAATTAAAAAAATGAATACCTATGGAACTAGTAGCAGTTATACCAACAGGCAAGAGATAGAGTATAGATGTTAAAAAAGATGTCAACAAGGGAAGCACAGGACTGCAGATGCTCTCTAGTAAAATGCACATCACATAGCTATGATTTAATAAAAAAAAAAAAATGCACATCTAAGGTTTACCATCTGTAGTATTCCGTGGCCATCTCATACATGGCTAAAAAGAAGATCCATATTAAGAAGGCATCAAAAAAGCCTTCATAGGAGGCACTTTCCTGATACCAAGAGACTGGTTTAATTACAATTATTTACAGCTGCCCATTTCCTCTGTAGTAAATTGTCACCCTGGGCCTTGTGCATCCATTTCAGAATCCAAACCACCCTCTACCACATAATCTATCTAAAAATACTGTATCATGAGGCTTGGATTTGTAGAACTGAAAGAAATTTGTAAACAGGACAGCAATATTACCTTTACCTTTGTCTATGGGAATTGTTGAGTCTAGTAAGGGGGGAAAACTTAATTTCATCATTCCACCCAGGCAGATAGGCTGTTCATCTGAATAAAGGGAAACATACAAACACAATTATAGCCACTATAAAAACAGTAATGCAAATTTCCTCAGTTCATAGATTTCTTGGAATTTTTTTCTGAGTATTTTTATATGGTCTCCCCCAGCCTCAGATATGACCCCACGATCCCAGTTGATGCAAAGGCAGACACCTCATGTTCCTCTCTTCTCTCTCTGCCTGCCCGTCATCTTGGCATCCATCCCTTCCCTGTACTTCCACACACATGCCTGAGATCGAAATAGACAAAATGGGACTCTTCACTTATTGATAAGAGTATCTCTTCCTTCTTAGACTAGGCTGAGCTAAAAATGTCAGTCTGGATTCAAAGATTAAGGACAATCACCACTCAGTTTTATTCATGGTCAATTATATTCACCATGCAAACAAACACAAGTTATATACCAGACAGACAGATTTAAGTGAGTGGACATGTTCCCTCCTGGCTTCTTAGCTGTTCCCAGAGTAAGTCCTGCCAGCACCTCCCCGCAGCCTAAGCAGAGCAAGGCGACTCCCACAAATGGAGAGTATCACACAGGGGATCTTACTGACTTTATCACAATAAGGAGCACTAACCTGTCTGCTGACTAAAATTTAAGCAGATCCCACTAAGGCATAGTAATGAATTACCTTTTCTCTTATTTCTAAACAATCACTGGGTCCAGATGTGCCCTGGACAAGATGTTTCACTTGGGTACTATCTACTTGTCTGGAGGTTGTGATTTCCAGATGACACATTTAACTAAAATTATAGCTTTATAAATTTGTATGTAGGATTTTTTTTTTTCCCTCATGAAATACAATATGAATGGTGTGGTGCAATACCGCGGCTAATGGCACAAATACTTTTTCTAGATCTTGGTGGTTTGTGTCCCTAAGTTTGGTAGATTTTTCTTTTTCTTACTATGTCTTCAGTTCCTATTTCTATTATACCCCATCACTTCCACAAGCTCAGTGATCTATGCATTCCATCGAAGTGTCCCCAGGATCACCATTCCTAGCTGAATATGCCAAGGTTTTATGTGTACTCCAGTTCATCCTGCCTGGGTCTTCCCTCCTGTTCCCGCCCTCTTCTCTTCACAGCCGGAAACATCCTTATAAGAAGGCTTATCAATAACCCTACAAATAGATCCAACTTGTGTTTTCATCCAGTAATCCACTCTTCACAAATGAAAGGAAATTTGTTCTGTCATTTCTTCAGTTGACAAGATGGTAATTGTGGCCACATCCTAGGCAAAAACTGAGGTCACTTCTAGTCTTTGAATTTTGGAAAGAATTTACCTGATATAGTGGAAGGTCCAAGAAATGGACCTGAGTCTCAGCACTATTGGATTCATCATGGAACCATCTCCTTCATCATAGTAAACAGAGTAAAAATGAACATTACGTAAAATATAGAATGTAGACAACATAGTGTGAATAATACAAAACAGTATATAATGGTATATATATTTTTAATCAAATCTCATCTCATCTCATCTCATCTAATCCAGGACTCATTTGAACAGTAGGAAGATAAAACTGTGAAAATAAAATTGTATATTTAGCATGCACAACATTGAAGTAGGAAGGGAACGAGAATCTTCCAACACTTTTAGACAGAGATACCACTGTACATAAGTAAAAAAACCATGGTAATAATGAACTCAAGATACACATGACCGAATCCCCAACAATCGCTTTTACTAACAACCTTTCTATCAATAAGTACAGTTCAGATTGTAACTAGTGATCATGATTCTCTCTATAAAGTCACACTTAGAAAGTCCTAAACATGAGAGTATCAGGGTTTTCATACGCCTATTTGATTTCAATTTCCACAGAGGAATTAAGAAAACAAAATGTAGAAATGGCTTTAAGATCAGAATAGCCCAACATAAAGTGTCAAGAGGGTTATGGGCAGTATTTACTTGAACATGTGGGAGGAAAATGTCCTTGTTGAAATACAATCCTCTGTCTTATCAAAAGTGTTCTAGTGTTTTTGGTAATAATTTTAAAAGCAGCTATAATTTTAGTTAAATGTATCATCTGGAAATCACGACCTCCAGGACGACTGCTATTTTATAGAACCAGACCATTTTTTTTTTTTTTTTAAACATATGAGGAAGTGTGCCAGTCTGTAACTGTACCACAGTGACCACTTAGATTTTAATTTAACCTATTTTAAGATTCTCAGAAAGTTTAAAGCTCTCATCTCTGTCATTATGATGGATCTCTGTGCCATTGCTACAGGGCAAAATTGTTTAGAGGAGAGCTCTCAAGTACACACTAAAGACAGAATTACCTGGGATCCAGCTCTATTTTTTCCTGATGTGTGTATTATTTTCAAGGATACTACAGAAGTGATATTTCAAATCCCTCTAGCAACATCCACTGAAATCAACTTGGGGCAGGCAGAATATGGTAGCTTGATGAATATTCATAACAGCACATGGCCTATTATGATTCAATGTGCTGTGCAAAATACAGCTGCTTTGCTCCCAGCCTACCAGGAGGAGAGAGGTACTTGTTTTAAGTGGTCCCCAAGGTCAAAACTAGTTAGTAATTTCATAGTTAGAAAATCATCCCTCTCACCATACATGTTAAAATCAGGGTTTCCTTTAAAACTCTCAGGGATCTATAAACCAGCTTTTCTCTTTTCTGTTAAAAGCAAACTATTTGAAGATGATGACAATAAAAATAGATTCTGTAGGAAATTTAGCTCCTTTCATGGTCTTTATCTTTTCTACCCCGTGTTTATTTCTGATGAATATTTGTATTACAGCAGGGGAATTTGGAATACAAAAGACGCAATCTGTCAGCAACCTACTGTTGACAATGAAATCCAATCATATCAAGGTACAGTGTTACCGAGTGGAAATGTCATTTAATTAAGAAGAGTCTCCCTATAGTCCACATTTTTGCTCTAACCCTAACCTTAACAACCCTAACCCTTTTTGTTACCTTTTCATTTTTAATATGGGACCAAATAATTGCTCATAGCTAACTTCTCCAAAGTAACTAGATCAAGAGGATAAGAATGCAAGTCACACAGTAAGAGAAAATATTTGCAGAAGACTCATCTGGTAAGGACGTTTATCCAAAATATACAAAGAACTCTTAAGTCTCTGCAATAAGCAAATGAACAGCCTGATTTAAAAATGGGCAAAGACCCAAACATACACTATACCCGAAAAAGATGCATGGGTGGCAAATAGGCACATGAAAACCTGTTTCACATATAGGCAATTGCAAACTAAAGGTACAAGTCCTCCTTCCCCCGTATTTCAGGACTCAAGCTGTTCCCTTGATCTCTGCCCTGGCCATAATACAAATCCCCACAATGTGTATTTGCATTGACTGTTCAGTGGACAGGGGACAACCTGGTTGAGGATTCTTGCCAGGCCATTCTCTTCTTCATGACCCAGAAGACATGTCTGCAAGCTGTATTCTTTGTAGGCCAGGCTTCTAGCAGAAGCAGGAACTGCTCTGATAAGTAATTTAGCTGTTGGTTTAAAAGTAAACTAGCTAAATGGTTTTTATTCTGCCTAGATCAGCTTATTTCTTTGTGTTCCCTTTTTCTGGGGGTGTTTTCCCTTGCCAAGAATGGGGTCTTCAGTCCCCATTCTGCCTGCAGAAATAATTCATTTGCAGAGCACAATGGACTTGCAGGGTAGGGAGAGTGCTTTGTTTAGCATGATGGTGGATAGATGTCATTATAGATTTCTCCAAACCCACAGAATGTATAATATCAAAGGGGAACTCTAAATTATGGATTTGAGGTGATGATGATGTTCCAGTGTTGGTTCACTGGGATGCTGAGAGAGAGGGGTTGCATGGTAGAATGGGGTAACATAGTTTTTATTAGACTTCTCCATACTTTCTCATTAGTTTTGCTGTGAACCAAAACTCTCTCTTAAAAATAAAAATGATTAATTAAAAAAAGAAACAGAAAGCATGAAATTCTGTATAAAAAGAAAAGTAATAATTCTCAGGTTTAAT
This sequence comes from Loris lydekkerianus, assembly GCA_963574355.1. Classification (NCBI taxonomy): domain Eukaryota; kingdom Metazoa; phylum Chordata; class Mammalia; order Primates; family Lorisidae; genus Loris; species Loris lydekkerianus. The sequence goes on from CAUYPK010015299.1 coordinate 26,254, forward strand.
CTAAACCTGAATATGTATAAGTATTTATATGTGGTGTACCTTAGAGGGCTTATAAAATGTAAGAACTTTGTGTTGAACTTAATTGTAAGCAGCCCTTGTCAAGATATCTTAAGGCTTAACTTTAAGATATATTACACTTTCAACTTTACTTTTTTAAAATCAACAATTTCTTCAAAAAATTATAAATTTTTCTCATTTATAGAAATTGTTCCAACTATTATTTCAGATTTATATAATGATTTTATAACAAATGAATAACTCTTTTGGTATATAAATTAATGCTTAAATTGTAGAGATAGACTTGAATTTTTTTAAATCGCCCTTATTTCTTTCTCCTTTATTTATAATTAAAATATTCAATATCATATACACAAGAAGTGAACAATAGAATATGTTTATTTTTTTCATCAGTGGTAAATTTCTTGTGACATATTACTTATGAATAATTTGGATTCTAGAGAGGATGGTTGTCATGAAATTCTCTGGCTGGGAGGAGAAAGAGAAGTCCAAATTATCAGACTTATAATAAGAAAGTGATTGAAGGTGGTTATAAAAAATATTATGAAGAAAACTGTAACTATTATTTGCTTTACTTTCTTAGTCAAAATCCAGAATTTAAGCCACATGCCAATGCCCATCCATTTTCAATTTGTGCAAAAGTAAAAGATGGTCTCATTTCAGCAATACTCCAAAAGGTCTCAGAATTACTTTCATTCAAAATCTACCTTGCAATTGTTTCTAAATATTGTACACAAATTCTTCCATTTACTAAAAAAAAAAAAAGTGTATCATAAATACATAGAGCTTTAAATACAGGGAAATCTCCTTAAATCACTTTATTCTAAGAATTTCAAAATGATTTAATGGAACATAAATTAAATCGAGAATATATTGGTTATTTACACATTAATGACAATGACATAAACAATAATTGTTTTAATGACTCCTCATGGAAAGACGCTACTGTAGAAGGATATTGACTCCAAATTGATCTCTAATATGACATTTGCAGTAGCAATTTGGGAAAATGGCCTAAATTATAATGCACCTTCAGATTTTCTTATGTCACCTAGTACAAGCAAGGTATAGTGGCAGGATTTCTATATATACCATAAGAAAAGTTGATTGGTATATTTCACCAGTAGGAGAATCACATTTTGAATATTGGTGCACTTAAAAGAAAAACTAGTCTAGTTATGAATTTAGAAGACTTCATCATCATAATGAAGCCAACACAGGAAAGGCACTACCTTGGTTTTGCTAAGGATACACACTTCTAACAAAGTGTATATAGTTCAGAAAATATCTTTACTCCAAATATAACTTTATAGTCTTTTCCTAATTTGTGCCCCCTTTTCCCTAACCCCATTGAGAATGGCCCACATCATGGTCTCCAATTGGCAGATGCTGGTATGGGTGCAGGCAAAAGGGAACACTCATGCAAAGTTTGTGGGACTGCAAACAAATATACCCTCTTTGGAAAGAAGTATGGCAAATCCTCAAGGAACTAAAAGTAGACCTTCCATTTGAACCTGCTATCCCATTACTAGGTATCTACCCCAAAGTGTAAAAGTCACTTTACCATAAGGACATTTGCACTTGAATATTTATAGCAGCTCAGTTCACAAATACAGATTTGTGTATCTGTATGTATGTTTTTTTGTATGTATGTGGAATCAACCCAAGTGGCCTTTGGCCCATGAATGGATTAATAAAATGTGGTGTATGAATTCCATGGAATACTATTAAGCTATAAAAATAGATGAAGATTTCTCATCTCTTGAAACAACCTTGACAGATTTGGAGAATATTCTCCTAAATGAAGTATCACAAGAATGAAATAATAAGCACCACATGTACTTAGTACCCATTTGAAATTAGTGCATTAAGAATTATATGATCACATGAGAGGAAAACTAAATTAAATTCAAATCAGGAAGAGGGCAGGAAGGAGTTGGGCTAAGGTCCCACACAACAGGTACATTGTATGGGTATATGGCACACTTCAGGGGTAAGAACACAATTACAATGCAGACTTTCACCTTACAAAAGCAATTTATTTATCCTAATCATATACCCTCCATTTATATCATCCTGTTGGACTCCCTTGAGTATTTCTTGCAGACCAGTTTTAGTGATAATAAACCCAGAAACTTTTCCTTATCTGGGCATGTCTTAATTCCTTCCTTACTTTTAAAGGACTGTCTGTTGTGATATAGAATTCCTAGTTGACAGTTTTTTGTTTTTTGTTTTTTAACTACTTTGACTATATCTACCCAATGCCTTCTGGTTTTCAAAGTTCCTAATGAAAGATCTATTGATAATCTTATTTTAGTAAGTCACTGAATTCCTTGTGTCTTTATGTTCATTTCTTTCATCAAATATGGGAATTTGGGGCCATTATTTCCTTAAATGTTTTCTCTGTTCATTTTCTCCCTCTTCTTCTGGGACTTCCACAATGCATATATTGTTCTGCTTGATGTGTCCCACAGGTATTATTCTCTTATCTCAATCTTTCATTTTGTTCCTTAGACTTAATAATTTACATACTTCTGTCTTTGAGCTTTCCAGATTTTCTTCTCCCAGATCAAATTTGCCTTTGAATCCATTTAGTAAATTTTTCATTCCAGTTAATGTGTTTTTCAGCTCCAGAGTTATCTTAGATTTTTTAGATTTTCTATCTTTTTATTGATATTATATTTATAATTTATATCATTTTCATTATCTCTTTATTAAGTTTGTTTGAGCATCTGTAAAATCAATGTTTTAAAATCTTTGTCTAGTAGATCTGCCATTTTGATTTTTTGTTTTTTTTTTTCCTCCAGGGAAATTTATATTTATGAGATTTTTGTCATTGTTGAAAGCTACACATTTTAATCTAAAAATGTGTAACGATGAAAATCAGATTCTACCCTTTGTCAGGATTTTATGATTTTTTAAAATATGTTTTGTATGTTGTCTCTATTTAGTGAATCAACTTAGTTATAAACTTAAGGTCTTTATGAAGTCTTTTCTAGCCCTATGCCTTTCCTGAGGTATGTGTGGCAATGTTCTAATTTTCCCCATATTTGAGATTATTTTTCAAGATCCTGGTATTCAATGTCTGCCTCCCAAAAGGAAAAGAAAGTGGGAGAATAAGACTTTGGCCCTTTAAATTCTATGGAAGAGTCACTACAGCCAGGGAAGATATTTTCAATAATGAAGAAAGGTGAAAAAAACAATGGTCTCTTTGCACTTCCATGATCAGAAGCTGTAATGTGCAATGAAAACATAAATCTCTTATATTGGGAAGAAACCATCCTTTTGGCTACATGAGTTTTGGGTTAAGACAAAACTATATATTAGCTCTATCACTTTCCAGCTATACTACATATCATAGTTTGTTTAATATCTGTTTGCTTCAGTCAATCAGTGTAATAGAGATAGTATGCTATTATCTACATTAGGTTATATGCATCAGTAGTAATCTACCTCATTCACTAGATTTTTCAAACACATTGAAACAATAATCATACAAAAATCACCACCCTTGTCTTTAAAATGAAAACATAAATATAATTCAACTATCATGATATGGTTAATTTCAATTCATTTTAACTATCTTTTTCCAATAATAATATGTTCCCTCTTCAGGAACTTTTTACACTCTCAAAATATTTATTGAATGCTTCTTTCTAAAATGAATTACAAGTATTTCACACATACCTGATCATACCTTGTAGTTTATTATTGCTTGTGAACAAAGCAGTGCCACTTCTAATTCCATAATGATGACTGTGCAAGAAATGTTTGATTTAACATATTTAAAATTTGAGCCCAATAATAATTCAGATAATTATCAATTTTGTCTTTTTAATGCTGCAGACAAGTTAAGTGTAGACCCTGATATCTTAAGTGATTCATTCAAGTTAATTCATATTTTCAGAGAAAAGTACAGAAGTTAGGCCTTCCCAGATTTTAAAGTCAATAAATGTTCATAAAATTGGCCTGATGACTTTAAAATTAAACTGAAATGCGATAAGTATATTGGGCCCAAATAACCTCAAAAAATTAAGCTTTCATCATTTGACAAAATATGAAGATGAAATAATAATTAGTGTTATGTTTAACATATATTTAGGCCTCATGTATATGCTGGCTTTCTGTAAAATTCATTTCTACCATAATAAAATCTACTCTTACCCAGGGTTTTTTCCACCACTATAACCTACTCACTAGTTTTCTTGCATCACTTCAGCCTACTTCCTTCCAATTACTTCTTCATGTAACAATCACAGTTATCATTTCAAAATGGAATTTGAACAAGCCACCACCAGCACTTTTCTTACTCCTTCATCTTTTGATTGTGAGTTTTTAATGCCTCTCCATCATTCCTAGGGAAAGACAGAGTCTCTTGTCATGACTTTTGAAGTCCATCACCTTACTATTATCTACCCAGCAAGATTTCTCAACCTCACCACTATCAACATGATGGGCTAGATTCTTTATTGTAGAAGGTTCCTGAATTTTCCTATTTAGCTTTTACCCATTCCTTAGATCTGAATTTAAATATCAGTCAGTCAGGGAAACTCTATCTGATCTACTTTTTATCTCGGTTCATAAGAGAATATCAGGAAACTCTCTTTTATAGTATCTTTCAAAATTACAAATCCACATTTGTTTGTGTTATTATATGATAAATGATTGTCTCCACAAGATAAGCTCGTTAGTCTCCTCTATTTAATAATTTCCAGAATCTAGAGGTGTTTTTGGCACATAACAGTGTTGAATAAATGTTAAATGACTTAAGGAACATGTTTTTCTCCATGAGGTAGATACTATTTGTAATTTCATCTTAATGATGAAATAAACCCATAAAAAAGGTTATGAAAGTTGTCAAAAGTCGCGTCTAGAAAGTGCCAAAGCAAAAATAAAGCCCTTAAATTGTACAGACATCCTAGCCCTTGTACTCTTGGACAATCACTCAGAAAATCACTTTATAAAATGACTTTTTTCATATTTGTTTTATATCCTTTTCAAGTATATTTCTGAGTACATAGCAAAGACTACATATATGATAACTGGGGTCTCAGTACTTAAACTGAGAACCATTTTGACGTGGAAGAGCGACAGTATATACAGGGTGTAGTGTGGTATATGTACACCATGAAATATTATGCAGCCTTAAAGAAAGATGGAGACTTTACCTCCTTTGTGTTTACATGGATGGAGCTGGAACATATTCTTCTTAGTAAAGTATCCCAAGAATGGAAGAGAAAGTATCCAATGTACTCACCCCTACTATGAAACTAATTTAGGGCTTTCACATGAATGCTGTAACCCATTTGCAACCTAGGAATAGGGGGAAGGGGGAAAGGGAGGGGAGGGAGGGGGGAGGTGGGTGGAAGGAGGGGGAT
>CAUYPK010015300.1:0-11235 GCA_963574355.1 Loris lydekkerianus
GAATGTCATTGAAGTATTTAATTTCTCCATCATAAATGAAGCTCAGTTTAGCTGGGTACAGGATCCTGGTTTGAAAGTTATTTTGTTTTAGGAGATTAAAAGTCGATGACCATCCTCTTCTAGCTTGAAAGGTTTCAGCAGAGAGATCTACAGTTATTCTAATATTCTTCCCCTTGTAGGTAAAGGTTTTCTTTCGTCTGTCAGCTTTCAGAATTTTCTCCTTCATATTAACTTTAGTGAAATTGATTATGATGTATCTTGGGGATGTCTTATTCGGGTTGAGTCATGCTGAAGTTCTGAAACTGTCTGCTATCTGAATTTTGGAATCTCTTGGCATGTCTGGAAAGTTCTTCATAATCTCATGGAGAAGAGACTTTGTGCCTTGTGAAGTCACTTTGTCACTTTCGGGGATCCCTATAAGACGGATATTAGTTTTCTTCTAATTATCCCAGAGCTCTCTGAGAGAGTGGTCTGTTTTTGCTCTCCATTTCTCTTCTTCTTTGAGGGTTTGGGAGCATTCGAAAGCTTTGTCTTCAATGTCAGAAATCCTTTCTTCTGCTTGCTCTATTCTGTTACTGAGGGATTCTACTGTGTTTCTCATATCTTTGAGGGATGCAACTTCTTGTCTCAATGTGTCAAAATCTTTGGTCATTTGGTCTTTGAATCCATTGAATTCTTGAGATAACTTTTGGAATTCTAATTCGATCTTATTTGCTATCTAGATCCTGAATTTAATTTTTGACATCTCAGCTATCTGTTTGTGGATGGGTCTTTGCTGTTTCTGCCCCATTGATCGTTGGAGGAGTTGATCTACTCTGATTATTCATATTGCCAGAGTTTTTCTGTTGATTTCACCTCATGATTGTTTTTCACCGTTGCCTCTGGCCATCCTCAGAGTTGGGGAGTTGTCTCTCCAAGATTAGACCCCAGCGGGATTACTCTATTATTGCTGGATCTTTGTAGGGAGTGACCCTGTGTAGTTCCTCTGGGGCTGCTCCAGCTAGAAAGTTCTGGTTTTGGAAGCAGCTCCGGTGTGTGACACACCCGGATCCAGCAATAGGGCTAGAGGTGGTGTGCACAGTTCTGGGAGTGCCTGGCGCCCAGTGACTTTGGCACAGAGAGCCCAAGGCTCCAGCAATCTCTGGCCAGGAGAAGGGCTCTGCACAGAGGCAGGGAGGGCTCCAGAGGGCACGCAGCTACCAGAGTCCCTGGCCAGGCGAATGGGCTTGTGTGGAGGCTGGGAGGACACAGGAGGGAGTTAGCAGGGTTGCGTGGTTCCTGCAGTTCCTGGTCAGGGAATGCGGAGGCCCGGTGGGTGTGGGTCACCGGTCGGGGGTCACTGCACAGCTCTTATGGAGGTCTGGGCAGCACCAAGTCCATGAGTTTGAGGTTTCTATGAGCTGTGACGTCATGGCACTCTACCCAGGGCAAGAGCCCAAGGCTCCAGTGTGCCAAAACCGTCTCACTCTGCCCCTAAGGATTAAGGCTGTAAGGCAGCTCAGTCCCCGCCTTTTGGCTGCTCAGTCACTAGGTTACTTTGTTCCGCGGGATCCTTGCTCTGGGACACTGAGGGCGGTGTTTGCCGGGGCAGTTCTTTCACAGTGGCTTCCTGCACCTAGCTCAGTGGCTCACTCTGGGGCCCCAGACAATGCCCAAAGTTCTCCACACTCCTGCTCAAGCTCTTCCCCAGGTAGCTCAACTGAGCGCCAAGTTGATCTACTCAAAACAGTTCACAGGTAAGGCCTTTCCGGTTTGCAGTCTTACTGCTGCTTGTACTCATGGTTGCCGGCGTGATTTGGTCGATCGAACATATGCAACCACTTGACAGTTTTCCACTGTTTTTGTCCTCCTCTTGGGGTCCAGAAGTCCCTTGCTGGCTCCCTGTATCCTCAAAGGGATGATTATAGGCAGATCCCACCAGCCAGAGATGCCTGGAGTCTTGTCTCCCCAGACTCGCCATGCCCAGTTGCAGGGAAGCTGTTACTCGGCCGCCATCTTTAATCTCTCTCCTCTCTTTTCTTTTTTTTTGAGACAGAGTCTCAAGCCGTTGCCCTGGGCAGAGTTCCGTGGCATTATAGCTCACAGCAACCTCAAACTCTTGGGCATAAGTGATTCTCTTGCCTCAGCCTCCCTAGTAGCTGGGACTACAGGACCCGTCACAACACCCTGCTAGTTTTTGGTTGTAGTTGTTGTTTGGCAGGCCTGGGCGCGATTCAACCAGCCACCTCTGGTGTATATGGCTGGCGCCCTAGCTGCTGAGCTATAGGTGCCGAGCCTCAACATGGCTTTCAAATGGCTTGCCAGACATTCATAGAGGGGAAAAATCTATTATCTGAGCCTAGAACTTAATTCTATAATATGTACAAACACACACTACTTGTTGCATTTTTAATACATGCTGCATTTTCCAGGAGTGCAATTGAAGGGCAGGTTGTTTGTTTTGATTGGAATTTTACCGAGGGTTTTAAGCCATTTCAGAAAGAAAGTCAATGATGGAAACATGGTTTATGGTATTTGAGCTGCTGACAGCATATGCAACTTATCAGCCATATTCACAACAATCCTGCATGCATGTCTAAAGACCATCTTATATCGTTATGTCATCATACCCCCAGATCGAATTATGTCCAGAAATTTACATATTGAAATGCATATTGTTTTGTTATAGATTACATTTATTTTCCTTTATATTGCAATCTTACATTATATTAACTTTTCTGAAATTATATTTGTAGATTAATTATTATCTATAAATTTTATGGCCAGGTGTGGTGGCTCATGCCTATAATCCCAGCACTTTAGTAGGCTGAAGTGAGAGGATTGTTTGAAGTTAGGCACTCATGACCTGGCTGGGCAACCTACCGAGACCATATATCTCTATAAAAAACACAAAAATTAGCCAGGCATTGTGCTGTACACCTGTAGTCCCAGCTACTCAGGTCAGGAGAGGATTGTGTGCGTCCAGGAATTTGAGGTTGCAGTGAGTGATGATGATGCCACTGAAATCTAGCTAGGTGACAGAGTGAGACTGTTTCCAAAAAAAAGGAGGTTTATCTAGGTTTGGTGATGTGCGGGTAGTTCCAGTTATTCAGGAGGATGAGGCAGAAGGATCCCTTAAGTCCAAGAGTTAGAGGCTGCACTGAGCTATTAATATGATTGCACCATTACACTCCAGCTTGAGCTCTGGAAATTCTATTTCTAGAAAAAAAAAAAAAAAAAAGGAGGCCGGTCATGGTGCCTCACACCTGTAATCCTAGCACTCTGGGAGGCCAAGATGGGTGGATTGCCTGAGCTAAGGAGTTCAAGACCAGCCTGAGCAAGATTAAGACTCCATCCCTAAAAATAGCCAGGCATTGTGGCGGGCACCTGTAGTCCCAACTATTTGGGAGGTTGAGGCAAGAGAATCACTTGAGCCCAAAAGTCTGTAGTTGCTGTGAGCTATGACACCATAGCACTCTACGGGTGACAAAGTGAGACTTTGTCTCAAAAAAAAAGAAAAGTCTTGGTATGTTAGCATTATGTTTAAGAAGTTTGAGTATCTCATACATTTTTAGTACATTTAAATATAGAAATAATTTTTTACAATTAATATGACACAAAAAAATTTTTGAACATGATTTTCTTTTTCTTTTTCTTTTTTTGAGACAGAGTCTCATTTTGTCGCCCTTGGTAGAGTGCCATAGTGCCTTGCCTTAGCCTCCCAAGTAGCTGGGACTACAGGCACCCACTACAATGCCTGACTATTTTTTATTGCAGTTGTTGTTGTTTAGCTGGCTTGGGCTGGGTTCGAACCCGCCGGCCTTGGTGTATGTGGCTGGGGTCGTAACTACTGTGCTACGGGTGCTGAGCCGCGAGATGAGGTCTTGCTCTTTCTCAGGCTGGTTTTGAACTCATGAGCTCAGGCAATCCACCCATGTCAGCCTCCCAGAGTGATAGATTACAGGCGTGAGCCACTGTGCCCAGCCCTTGAACATAATTTTTAAGGTTAATTTTAATTTTAAATATTTCCTTAAATAAAATAAAAAATAAATGAAAACAGGCTCAGCGCTTGTAGCTCAAGCAGCTAAGGCGCCAGCCACATGCACCAGAGCTAGCAGGTTCAAATCCAGCCTGGGCCTGCCAAACAACAATGACAAGTACAATCAAAAAATAGCCAGGCCTTGTGGCAGGCGCCTGTAGTCCCAGCTACTTGGGAGGCAGAGGCAAGAGAATGGCTTAAGCTCAGGAATTGGAGGTTGCTGTGAGCTGTGGTGCCATGGCGCTCTACCCAGGGCGATAGCTTGAGGCTCTATCTTAAAAACAAAAAAAAATTAATAAATGAAAACAAACACTCAACATAAATATTCACTTAAATAATGTGAAAAATTTAAAGCATCTTACTATTCCTTGGAATACTCTCCATACTTGATTAGCCAGTAAGTTAAACATATGTTTGCTATTCATTCAAAATTAAAACTAACTTAGGGAGAGTAAGCTTGTTAAGAATACTATTTTATTTTAAGATATGTGAAAAGATTTTTTGGAACATTTTTGGCTGAGAAATGATAATATTTGAGCGGTGCCTATGGCTCAGTGGGTAGGGTGCTGGCCCCATATACCGAGGGTGGTGGGTTCGAACCCGGCCCCTGGCCAAACTGCAACAAAAAATAGCTGGATGTTGTGGCAAGCGCCTATAGTCCCAGCTCCTCGGGAGGCTGAGGCAAGAGAATTGCCTAAGCCCAGAAGTTGGAGGTTGCTGTGATGCCATGGCACTCTACTGAGGGCGATAAAGTAAAACTCTGCCTCTAAAAAAAAAAAAAAAAAAAAGAAGAAGAAGAAATTATAATATTTAGTTGATTATTAGAGAAACTTTGTACATAAGGGTTTAATAATGATTATGTTCTCAGTAGAGGCACAGATGTATTTTAAAGTACTAGATTTAAATATTTACCTAAAACTGGTTAAGTTTTAAGAACAGTTCTAAAACATCCAAAGCTAGATAATTAATGCAAAATTGTTCACTTTGATTTTATTATACTTATAATAGTGGCCAAAGAAATTATTGATAATGAAAATGCTTTTAGAAAAAAAAAAAACAAAAAAAACAACTATTACAGAAAGAGGATAATGAAATCACTGTGATTCTGTGAGACAGACATTTTTGATGTTTAGCCCAGATCCCCCGGAAACCTTGAGGGTGGGAGCACTGTTCTTGCGCTACTGGGGCCACTTTTCCTGCTACTGGAGCAAAGAGCCTGGGGGTTTACATTCTCCTGGGACAGCCCCTTGCACAGTGTTTTTCAGCCTTTTCTGTTTCATGGCACACCGGACCTGTCGTTAAACTTTTATGACACACTTAAATTACATTGATCGAAAAAAAAAAAAAAGAGTAAGAAAAAGGATTTAGTTACCGTGCTTTGAACTTCTTTTGAAAATAATTTAATTAATGATCTTTAAAACTTTTCATGGCACATCTAAGATCCTGTCATGGCATACCAGTATGCCTTGACATACCGGTTGAAAACCCCTGCCCTAGCCTATGACTGGTGCAAGAGTATGAAAACCAGTTTTCTTGCTTTGAGTTGGCTTAAACTCTGATGTGTAACTTATCCAGAGTTTCCCTCTGTGATTAGGCAGAAGTAAGTCTGTAGAGGACTTTGGCTAAAATCACACTCTGACTTGGCTTCTCTCTTCTTGTTGGACTTCCTCCCTTATGGGCTTCCTGGAGAGCACAGAGAGCTCCTGGGTGATAAACTACTAGTCCACAAATCCTTGCCTTGGAGGGCCAGGCACAGTGGCTCCTGCCTATTAACCTAGCACTCGGGGAGGTACTCTCGGAGGCCGAGGTGGTAGATTGCCTGAGCTCACAAGTTCAAGACCAGCCTGAGCCAGATCGAGCCCCTGTCTCTAAAAATAGCCAGATGCTGGCTCAGCCGTAGCTCAGTGGCATGGGTGCCAGTCACATACAATGGTGCTGGCAGGTTCAAATCCAGCCCGGGCCTGTCAAACAATGACAACTACAACCCAAAAAATAGCTGGGCGTTGTGGTGGGCGCCTGTAGTCCAGCTACTTGGGAGGCTGAGGCGAGAGAATCTCTTAAGCCCAGGAGTTGGAGGTTGCTATGAGCTGTGATGCCACGGCATTCTACCCAGGGCGATAGCTTGAGGCTCTGTCTCAAAAAAACAAACAAACAACAACAACAACAAAAATACCGTAAGATAATAAATTTGTATTGTGTTGAACTACTAAGTTTGTGGTAATTTGTTAGAGTGGCAATTGGAAACCAATACTTTTTTTCCTGCTGTCTGCATTTGTCATTTAATCACACACATAGAATTTATTTACCCTCCCACTCCTTGTCTCTAGAATTCTTCCTCCCTGTTGCTGGTTTCCTATGAATTACTCTATCCTAGTGGCTCTCAGGGAGGGAAGGGGAAAATTTTGACTCCCTAGGAGACATTTGACAACGTCTAGGGATATTTCTGGTTGTCACATTGGGAAGTGAGGGGTTTGTTACTGGCATGCAGTGGGTGGAGGTCAGGAATGTAACTAAACACCCTACAAGGCACAGGACACTCCACACAACAAAGAATTGTACAGACTAGAACACTGACCATGCCATTTGAAAAAACCCTGTGCTACACAAATACCTACTCATATAACACAGAATTGGGTAGTAAGTGCCTACATGCAACAGATTCCTACACCTGCCTCCCCTACGTTTTTTTGTCCTGCTGTCTTTCTACCGTGCATTTTCAGAAGGCAATATCAGCTTCAAGGGGGTAAAAATTGGTTCTCAAGGGATGTCTTAGTCCGTTTAGGCTGCTATGAAAAATTTCTGGATACTGGATGGCTTAAAGAATGTTTGTTTCTCACAGTTTAGGAGGCTGGAAAGTCCAAGACCAAGGTACCAGCAGGCTTGGTGTCTGGTGAGGACGCCATCTCTCTTTCCAGGATGGCATCTTGAACACCATGTTCTCACTTGGTGAAGTCGCTAATCTGACTAAAGAGGGCTCTGCATTCATACCCTCACTTAATCACCTCCTAAAGGCCTCCCCTCTTAATATGTCTATCACATTGGCGATTAAATTTCAACATAAAAATTTCGGGGGACACATTCAGATTATAGGTGTAAAAATTTAGCTTAAAGAATGGCAAAGTAGGGAGGCACCTGTGGCTCAAGGAGTAGGGCGCTGGCCCCATATGCTGGAAGTGGTGGGTTCAAACCTGGCCCCAGCCAAAAACTGCAACTACCACCACCACAACAACAACCACAACAATGAATGGCAAAGTAATGAACTGAATTTTATATTTGTCCAAAAGAAGTGGGAAAGGTTTGTGTGTGTTTTCACTTGCCTCTTCCTTTTTCTATTACCTATATGTGAAAGGCTTTTTTCTTCCAGAAAAAAACTAAACACTTTCTCACCTTTCCTCAACCCTAAACAAAACACTTTAGTAAAATCAAACCAAACACCAAAAGTAATTTTATCCTTATGTTTTGTCAAGGGTATAAAGTAAGAAAGTGCACATTTTAGGCAGCTGTGGGCTATGCTGTCATGACATGTCTCTTGTAATATCTGAGTATTTGGATGATTACACTGATTACCAAGTTATTTGAATGATGTCATTCTGTTGCAGTTCCTCTGGCTATTATGCTTTCATTCTGCAAATGTATTAAAAATTTAAGTCCCAGCTTGAACTTTTATTTATGCTGAGATCAGCCTTGTGGATTGCCTCATTATACAGTGCCTGCAGGAGTGGCACTTCTGGGCATGCTGCCAGCACTCCCAGGTCAGCAGGAACTATTTCAGCTCAATTTATAAAGGAAAAGAAAGGGATCCGGTTGACCTACAAGGGCCAATGCTGCAAGAATTAATGCTAACCACAATGGTGAATATTCACAGCTTGCTCATCTTCCTGAGAAAAAAAACCTTTTCCAGAGATACTTTCCCCTCTTTTAAATGAAACCATCCATTCTTGCTCTTTTGTAAAGCATAATAATAATTATACTTTCAGAGACCATCAGAAGACTTATTATCTAACAGATTTTTAAAACTCCATAGAAGATTGCCTTAGGGATCCATGCAATAAATGACTTTCTAAATCCTGAAAGAATAGTAGGGTAAAGCTAGGGGACCGCTCAGCAGGACCTGCTCCAACCTAATCGACCTTCTCTGTCCCTTTGAATCTTGAAGGTGATATTAGAAATTTTTGAGTTCCTCTGGTTGTCCCTGACATGTCATGTAAACAACCCTGAGCTGTGTGAAGTCAGCATTCCAAAAGGTTAGAATTTAACCTCTCTACTGCTTACCAAATCTTTCCACACACCAGCCCATTAACTAGCTGTGAGCTTTGTTTTTCCTTTCTTTTTTGCTTGAGTGACTCTTTGGTGTCTGTATTGATCTCTATCACTGCTGTAACAAATTGCCATACCTGTAGTGACATCACACAACACACATTTATTATCTTACAGTTCTGGAGTCAGAAGTCCAAAAGGGGGTTTCAAAGTCCAAAGAGGGCTACAGTCAAAGCACTGTAGCGGTATATTCTTTCTGGAGCCTGGAAAAGAGAATCTACTGCTTCTTTTTCTACCTTCTAGAACGGCCCACATTCCTTGGCTCGTGGGCCTCCTTCATTCCAAAACCTGCCATGGCTAGTCTAGCCTTTCTCAGTCTGCATGACGCTGACCCTGACTTTCTGCCTCTCTCTTCTACATTTAGAGGAGATTTTGATTACATCTGGCCCACATAGATAACTCAGGATACTCACTTCAACATCAGTTGATTAACAACCTTCACTTCACCTGCAACCTTGCTTCCCCTTTGCCAGGTAAAATAAGATAATCACAGGCTCTGGAGAATCATATCAGGGGACGTGGACACTTTGGGGAAGGCACTATTCTGCATAGTGCAGTGCCTTTGATGGACACCAATGAAGAAAACATAGGTTTCAACCACATTGACTCCTCCCTGCTCAGTAAATCTGCTCTTTCTCATTTACATACCTTTGCACAGTCTCTGTCTTCTAGAGTGTTTCGGGCGTTTCTTTCATCTTCATTCTCCCACATGGTCCCCTTCTAACTGCCTGCTCCCCACACTGAATTGCTATGCACGATTCAATCAAAAGTCATCTCTTTTGTGATGCCATCTCTGACTCTTCCATGACATGTTACATTCTTGTGTTACAGGTCTTTCTACACAGCGTCATGCATTCATTCATTCCACAGTATTTCTTTTCTTTTTTTTTTTTTTTTTAGACAGTTGCCTTTGGTAGAGTACTGTGGCTTTACAGCTCACAGCAACCTCAGAATCTTGGGCTGAAGCAATTCTCTTGCCTCAGCCTCCCGAGTAGCTGGGGCTACAGGCACCCGCCACAATGCCAGCTATTTTCAGAGATTGGTCTCAATCTGGCTCAGGCTGGTCTGGAACTCATGAGCTCAGGTACTCCACCTGCCTTGGCCTCCCAGAGTGCTGGGATTACAGGTGTGAGCCACCTCACAAGTGTTTCTGGAGGAATAAAATCATTTGTCAGGCAAATGGAATATACTAGCCAACAATACGGATAGGGTCCCTCTCCCATGTGTCCCATATTTTAGTAGAGAAGACAATACACAAGTAAATGAATAAAATAATTTCAGATGGTGACAAAGATTGTGGAGCAAGGGTAGGATGACATTAACCAGGGATAAGAGGTCTCCAGGAGGAGATGAAACTGAGATAAACTATGGAGGTTAACAAGATGCCAGCCAGCCAGGTGATGATCGGAGGAAAAAGCACTCCAGGTAAGAGGAATAGCAAATGAAACCTGAAGCAGAGATCACCTAGTTGGTATAGAATCTGATAAATTGCAAGAAAGTGTACCTTTGCTTTAGGTCCTAAATTAAGTTCCTTATGTGATTGCTATAAGTGAATATATACCTGTCTTTAACATTCCTTATTTGGGAATTTGAGATAACAAAATACCAATGTCCTGCCAGTTTAAGAGTACCTTGTAGAGCTGAACTTTGAGTTACTGTGCAAGATTTTTATTTGAATGCTGTCATTAGTAGTATGTTTTGTAAGAATCCTTCAGATTAAAGTTTTGGTTACAATTATTTAAAAAAAAAAAAAAAGCTGCTAAGGCCAGGCACGGGGCTCATGCCTGTAATTCTAGCACTCTGGGAGGCTGAGGCGGGTGAATAGCTTGAGCTCACAAGTTCAAGACCAGCCTGAGCCAGTGCGAGACCTCCTCTAAAAATAGCTGGGCATTGTGGTGGGCACCTGTAGTCCCAACTACTCAGAAGGCTGAGGCAAGAGAATCTCTTCAGCCCAGGAGTTTGAGGCTACTATGAGTTAGGATGCTATAGCACTCTACCAAACAAACAAACAAACAAACAAACAAGCTGCTAATGGTAGAAGCTCTGTTTAGTCCAAACAAACAAAACCTGACCAACGAATCAACATACAAAGTCTCCTTTGTCACCCTTGGCGGAGTGTTGTGGCGTCATAGCTCACAGCAACCTCAAACTCTTAGGCTCAAGTGATCCTCCCTGCCATAACACCCAGCTTTTTTAGAGACAGGATCTTGCTTTTGCTCAGGCTGGTCTTGAACTCCTGAGCTCAAGCAATCCACTGCCTCGACCTCCCAGAGTGCTAGGATTACAGGCATGAACCACCAGGCCTGGCCAGAATCAACACTTTTTTTTTTTTTTTTTTTAAATTAAATCATAGCTGTGTACATTAATGCAATCATGGGGTACCATACACTGGTTTTATATACCATTTGACATATTTCCATCACATTGGTTAACATAGCCTTCCTGGCATTTTCTTAGTTATTGTGTTAAGACATTTATATTCTACATTTTCTAAGTTTCACATGTACCCTTGTAAGATGCACAGTAGGTGTAATCCCACCAATTACTCTCCCTCTGCCCATCCTCCTCCCCTCTTTCTCCTCCCTCTCCCCCTTCCCCATATTGTTAGGTTATAACTGGGTTATAGCTTTCATATGAAAGCCATAAATTAGTTTCATAGTAGGGCTGAGTCCATTGGATACTTTTTCTTCCATTCTTGAGATACTTTACTAAGAAGAATATGTTCCAGCTCCATCCATGTAAACATGAAAGAGGTAAAGCCTCCATCTTTCTTTAAAGCTGCATAATATTCCATGGTGTACATATACCACAATTTATTAATCCATTCGTGGATCGATGGGCACTTGGGCTTTTTCCATGACTAAGCAATTATGAATTGGGCTGCAATAAACATTCTGGTA
>CAUYPK010015301.1:0-16757 GCA_963574355.1 Loris lydekkerianus
CCAAAGGTAAGAGGACAGTATTAATAATTTCTGATATACAATATTTACCTAATAAAATAAATTCCTTACTTTTGTTGGTTTAAAACCTATTGTATCTGCAAATAGAATTACAACACCTGTTTTTTTCTGATTACCATTTGCTTGAAATATGGACAACCACCCTCAGTCTATATTTACCTTTTAAGGTAAGATGTGACTCTTGTATGGAGCAAATATCTGGGCCTGACTCTTTGTATCCAGTCAGCTAACCTATGCCTCTTTAGAGGACAGTTTAAGATGTTCACATTAATGGAGAATATTGATAATCCTGGTAAAATTTTGGGTATTGAGTTTTTCAAAAGTCCAGTGGACATTTTTAGTCCTTTCATTACTGTGGAAGTTGGAGTTTGATCAACTGTTTCTGAGTGAGTTTACCTTTTTGGTAGAGAATTGGGCTGGGTCATTATGGAGGATAGGTCTGAAGATATCCTGAAGAGCTGGTTTGGTTATGGAAAATTTCTTCAACACATGAATGCCATTAAAGTATTTAATTTCTCCATCATAAATAAAACTCAGTTTAGTTGGATACAGGAAATGGGGTTGAAAGTTATTTTGCTTTAGGAAATTAAAAGTCAATGGCCACCCTCTTCTGAATTGAAAAGTTTCAGCAGAGAGATCTGCAGTTATTCTAATATTCTTCCCTTTGTAGGTAATGATTTTTCTTACATCTGGCTGCTTTAAAAATTTTCTCCTTTATATTAACTTTAGTGAAGTTAATTATGATATGCCTGGTGGATGTCTTATTCAGATTTGGTTATTCTGGGGTTCTGAAACTGTCTCGCTATCTGAATTTCAGAATCTCTTGGCATGTCTGGAAAATTCTCTTTCATAATTTCATGGAGAAGGGCCTCTGTGCCTTGCAAAGCCACTTCATCACTTTCAGGGATTCCAATGAGGCAGATATTAGGTTTCTTCGAATTATCCCAGAGCTCTCTGAGAGAATGATTCATTTTTCCTCTCCATTTCTCTTCTTCTTTGAGAGTTTGGGAGTGTTCAAAGGCTTTGTCTTCAATGTAAGAAATCCGTTCTTGTGCTTGCTCCACTCTGTTACTGAGGGCTTCTACTGTATTTTTAAGATCTTTGAGGACTGTAAATTCTTGCTTCAGTGCATCAAAATCTTTGGTGGTTTTGTCTTTAAATTCGTTAATTTCTTGAGACAACTTTTGAATTTCTCCTTGAATTTCTATTTCTGACTTTTGAATTGCTCCTCAAATTTCTAATTCCAAATTCCTTCACTCTATTAATCTTGTTAGCAATCCAAATTCTCAATTTGATTTTTTACATCTTGGCCAGCTGTTTATGAATGGGATCTTCAGTTACATCTGCCATATCTTTCATTGGGGGGGTAGATCTATTCTGGTTATTCATGTTACCAGAGTTTTTCCATTGATTCCACCCCATGATTTTTTTACACCATTTGATTTTTCCCCTGGAGCTTTTTCAAGGACCCATACAGTGCTATAGCCTGCGAAACTTGGGACCTCTTTGGTGTGGTGGGGCTAAGTGGTTCGGTCTTGTTTTCAACTGATCTCTGTTTGACCCTAGTGAAACAGTTACTCTGGGTTGAAGTCTTAGCTGTGAAGAAATACCAGCATTTAAGTCACCCCACCCCCCAAAGATATCAGTTGGAAAAAGAAAACCAAACCTTCCTACAACCACACCCACAGGGATCCAATTGAATAGTCCTTGGGCAATTAGCTCAGTTCAAAAAGACCAAAACATTTGTCTCAGTCAGCACCTGTGTCAGGTGGAGAGTTTAAAAGTTCTCTGTCAACTGGATCGCAGGGGTCTGGTGACTACTCAGATATGGCTTGCTCCGGTGCTCCATGGAGTCAGTGGACCAACCCAGCAAATTGATCAGTCTGGGAGTGTCAATGCCTCCTTCCCCACCTTGAACCTCTGTCATACCCAGTCACTGATAGCCCCACCAGGGTGTGACACAGTTGCCTGTAGTGAACAGATACTCCAGAGGTTTGCACCTGCCTGAATCACAAGGAAATCTGTTTCTGCTCAGCCAGGCCCAGTTCTCTGACTCTATCTAGCAGAGGGAGGTGAGGCCTGACAACCTTGGTGCTTGATGGAGGCTGGAGGGTGTTTACCGAGTTCCAACCCCACCCCTGATTGATTTTACTGACAGAACAGAACAGAACAACTTTGCAGCAATTTTTTTCTGTCCCTGCTAAATTCCCCTGCAGAAAAGAAGCTGTTTTGATTTCCCAGAGCCTGTGCCTCAGACCCTGTCTTTGCTCCTGCAGGTTTGCATTCGGTTATCTGTCAGTTCTAGCCACCTGTTTTTCTTTGTCTATAGGCTAATGATCCTCTGAGGGCTGGGTGTGTCTTAGGCTCAGTAAAGTGGTCCTCTGGGTCAGCTCTGCCCTGGGAACTTTCCAGCTCTGCGGGTGTGTTTCTAGTCCCCCACGCTCCACCCAGGCCAGTACCACCTCAGGCAAACCCTTTATTCATGGGGCCTGTGTTTCAGTCCCAGATTTGTTCCATGGTGGTTGCCACATGAGTAGATGCCTGGCCTCCTCTGGTTGCCCAGGGAGACAGGGGGTGTGGCTTCAAAATGTCCGGGAGTGAGCCCTACAGTTGCCAAAATACTGCTGCTGCTTTGTACCTTGGGGCACCGCTGCTCCGGCGTGGTTCCCTCTCAGCCAACCATCCTCTCCTCACTCCCATGCCACAGAGTCAGCACTGACCAGCTGCAGTTTAGGCCCTGTCCACACCCCTCGAGAAATCACCCAAGAATCTGGACTCCTGGGGGATAGATCTCCAGACCTCAGAGTGAGAGTGGAGGGGAGTGCTGGGAGCTCAGAGTTACAGGTAGAGAATATATGCAGTTTTATAGTTTTATGCCTGGCAGGAGAATGCCATGGCACCCTAGTAGGGGAGGTAGGTCCAAGTTTTAGAGGGTCTCTCCCTTGGAGTGTAGTGGGAGGACCTTTGAACTTTGCTCGTTTGTTTGTGGGGCACTCAGAGACGTTCTCATGGGGGACTCCCATTTGGTGATGGATTTTGTACCTTTTGTTTGTTGGGGTTGATGTGCATTCTTCAACCTTCTCTCTTGGTGTAGCTCTAATTCACCAGGTTACTTGCTAAATTTATGTCCTTTAACTCTCCTTCTGAACGGGACCCTCTGTGGAATGCTGGCTTCAGTCAGCCATCTTGTCTCCACCCCCCTAAAATATTTAGATAAACTTAACTATGGAAGTAAATGACTTAGTGAAAAATAGAAAATATTGCTGAAAAAATTAAAGAAAATGCAAATAAATGAAAAAAGTATCTCATGTTTATGGATTGAAATACTTAATATTGTTAAAATGTTTATATATCAAGGTGATTAACAGATCAATGCAATCCAAAAAAACTCAATGCTATTCCTACAGGAATAGAAAATAGCAATTCTAAAATTCATATGAATTCACAAAGTACACTTATGACCAAAATAATTTTCAGGGGGAAAAAAGAAAGCTGTAAGCATCACACATTCTGATTTTCAAGCATATTACAAAGCAACAGTAATTAAAATAGCATGATAGAGGCAGATAGACCAATGAAAAAGAATAGGCACAGAAATAAACCCAGCAAATCCAGTCAAATGATCTTTGGCAAGAGTGCCAGGAATACACATTACAGAGGAGATTATGTCCCAACAAATAGTGTTGGGAAAATTGGATACTCACATGCAAAAGAATAGAATTATTTTTTCCATAAATAACATACTGGGTTCTATATTTCCCTACAAATGCTATAGACAATTCACTGTTAAGCTTGCTGACCCCAGTGCAGTACATTTTCATCTGTAGTCTCAACATGGCCACCGCCACTGTTGCATTTTAGAAAACAGTCACTTCTTTCCAATGATTTTACAATAACATCTCTCCTACCTTCCTTGTTCTTACCTGTTCTTTCCCACAAGGTCTTCTCTCTTTTTTTATCTCTCCTGGAAATTTCATGTAGAGTAAATTTCCTTACAAAAATAGTAACCAAATAAAAAATTTTCAAAGATGTTCCTTCCTTTCTTTAGGTATAGGAAAAGAATCATTAACTCTTTTGATTGACAGAGAAGGGGGTAGATGTCTTAGCTGCTAATGCTATCTATCTCTCCCCTCTCACAATTTATTTCTTAGATAGGTTGAAATACCCAAGTTGCAAAAATTTCCTTTAATTACATACTTATCCTTGTTTCCATAAGATTTGTTCTATCTTGAAATCAATTCCCTGAATCCACCATATTTATCATGCTGAATCCTATTTGTATTTCAAGCCTCAACCCAAGGGTTATATACTTTGGAATCCCCTATGCCTCTCAGAAAATTAGGCTTACACTCCTTTGCATCTTCTGTAGTAATTCATTATTTTGTAATAACTTAATAACTTTAATTTTATATATGAGAATAACAGATATATTTTTCTTAGTATTACTATAATAATTGTTTTTTGTGATATAATAGGTCAAGATGTTGAGAAATGTTTCCTTGAATCCTCAGCACCTTGACAATTTAACATGTATTTGTTATATAGATGCTAAGGAAAATCAATCAATTATTCTTGAATATTTATGTTTTACTAGAAATTTTTAACTTATGTCTTTTGACACTTCTTACAATCAGGATGTTAAGTAAAATTTAAAATGACCTTATAATGACGTTAATTTGACCCACATCTACATATTGTCTAATGTGTTCAGTGTTCACATTGCCTAATACTTTTTAGTGCTTTTTATAGTATAGAAATAAAATTTATATATTTTACTTTTTTAAATCTACATACAAATTTCATAAACAGCAAAGTAAATTCTAGTAGTACTTGTCATAATTTAGTGAATATGGAAATGTTAAAAATACCGAGGAAAAATGTTTAATTAGGACAATGTAATCAGTTTTAATGGACCAAAAATAATGAGCACAGTATGCTTTTATTCAATTGTTGATTAAAAGTATAAATAGATGTTTTAGAGTTTTTACAAGACTCTTTCACATGGTAAAGGCTAATACTTAGCATTTAAAGTTGTCCTGTTAGTGCAAATCAATGAGAGAACAGAAAATACAAAAACTTTAGTGTTTTATTAAATGATATTTTAGTTAAGGAAATCTAAAATATAAACATTCATGGTTAAATGTGACATCTTAACAGTGCTCTTTAACTAGCACCAAAATACCAAAAAAAAAAAAAAAAGAGGAACAATAGGAACCATAAATTTACTAAACACTAAGTAGAATGTATAAGGCTTCTAGAATTTAAAAGAAAGTAATAGACATACAAAGTCTAATGAACTATAAAATTAATTGTACTATATTAAAATGTAAAAACATGTATAGATATTTACTAAAAAATGCAATTAATGATTGCAAGATGATTTCTACATCCCTTATTATGTGGTCTCTATCTCAAAACTCTTCCTTAACAACTAAAGATGTTGGTATATTCATCATTTCTGTGTGGTCTATGGTTCAGATACTGTTTGAATACTTTTTCCCTCGCATCTTTCTATGCCCACTAGAAGCATACAGAGAGATGAGTTGTTATAGAGGTTAGAAGAAAGAGTACTGAGTTTCCACTACACAACCGGGGTAAAAAAAAATAGAACTAAAGATGATTTAGGTTTCAAGTTTCAAACTGAAAAATAATCTACAGTAACAATGTATAAGCTGAGTTCTGTTTACAACAATTTGCAATTATACGTCTGAGAAACTAATTTCACCCCACAAGAGAGAAATGGCCCAAGTGTAATAGGATCCTGGATCACACACTCTTTCTTGGGGATGGTGGGAACAAAACTGGTCAAAGCTTTTGAAGGTATATGCTGTGACAGGTGGTGATCAGGCAATCTTAGGATCCTGGTGGAATGCCCTGATAAAAGGAGACAGCTGCCTCACTAAACTCCTGCTACATTGAAGATGGGGTTACTTCCAGGGGCCAAAGCCTTGCTTATTAGGCAGGTGGGGAAAAACACATCCCTATCATGCTCCAGTCTTAGTTACTCTTGCTCCTCAGTCCCATGATCACAGCCAACTCTACTGTCCTGTAAAATCCAATGGTTTATACCCAGCATGCAACTCAATACATTTTCACTGTTCTTCATATATGTTTTGTATATTTCCTTTTATATTTTCCTTTGGTATTATTTGGTCATTTTTTTTTTGCATTATTTTAACTTTTGTTTCATTTGCATGTCATGCCCAAGCAGTTATTCCTTATAAGACATTAGCATTTTTAACACTTATTCTTTCCATAAAGCATATTATTCTGTTGTTTGCAAACTAAAATGTGACTTCATTTGTACATGTTAATTATAATAAAGTGTAATTTTATAATATTCATAATTTCTGGTGTTGCATATGAAATGAGCTCAAACTCAATTGGTTTAATTAAGCAAAATAGCCTCCATATTTACTTTCAGCAAAATTGTAGACTTAAAAAAATTGTGTTTTCACCATATTACCCAAAATAATGTGGAGTTATCATAGAAAATTTAAAAGGTATTTGTACATGAATTAAGTTCACTTCATCTGCATGTTAGTTTGTTATAACTGCATGTGTATATATTTTTGTCTTCATATGAGAGCATGAATGATATATGCTTTTTAGATACAAAGCATTCACTTTTGATTTTCTTATGAGGCCGTTGTAACTAAGCTTAGTTATTTTTATTTTTTTATCTACACCACATAAACCATCCTTTGTATTTACATATAACTGGATTCTTTAATATTCAGAACATTTAAAGAAAAATTTTATTAAATTTACAAAAATTTAATAAAATGTTAAAGAACAAAAAAGAGTACAACAGGTATTTAAGAATATATATACATACTATTCGATTATTTTGGGTGAAGCAACTGATACTACTGACTCAGAACAGATTTTATACTTTACTTAGGTCATACCAAAAGGTTTTCTTTAGTATGATTTTCTTTGGCTTACATTAGGAACTCAAGATACTGTGGTTTGGGTGAATAGATCAGGGCTGGAGTGCTTGCAGCTTTAAGTCTGCATGTGGCTCTAGGTCCTTAAGTATGGCCTTTAGACTGAATCCAAATTTTACAGAACAAATCCTTTTATTTTTATAAATACCTTTTTTCGTCTTTTATATTTGCATTTTATTTTAAAAATGAATACATTTAAAATACAAAAGAATAAAATAAGTTTTGATTAAATAATCTTCCCAGACTGACAAGTACAATTTAAATATTAGTAACATATAAGGCTAAATTGATGGCAGCTTTGCTCATGATTTATTTCTAACTTCTCCCTGTCCCCTGACTAGTGCCACTACCACACAAGCCTAGTTGGAAGAATTTATGGCAGTTGAGAACACCAAATCAGCTTTGACAGTAGTGCACTGCATTTCTGTTTGAATGGAATTTGTAAATAATTGCATAGTCCAAGGGTATTTTTACATTCTGTCTACTTAACAGCCCATAGCATGTTAAAGAAGACCAAGAACATGCTAAAGGAAGAAAATAGATATTTTGGTGAAGTTTAGGAATCACAAATTTATCTTGTTTCTGCTAAAGACAAGATGATTTGCTTGCTTTGTAATCCTGCAATATCAACATCAAAGATATTCAATGCTCATTAGCATTATAACATACATAAGGACCACAAATATTTTAAATTAGAGGAAGAGGTATAAAAGGGCTTATATTACAGGAATTAAAAGATGGACAGCAAAAGCAAATACAATTCTTTCAAGCAGCATAAAGACTTGGAAATAATGCAACTGAAGCAACTTAGAAAGTAGTTTATATGCTCAGGGGAAAAAAGGAAGCCATTCAGTGATGTACAAATTGTGAGATTGTATTGTCAAAGTTGTAGGACGCTTAGACCTCTATAATATTTCAAAGTTCAGCAGCATTAATTAGCTTTATACTTACAGAAGGATTTCATGCACTACTTCAAAAGGAAAATACATATTATTCAATCACTTTGGGTGAAGCAACTGACACTACTGACTCAGAACAGATTTTATACTTTACTCACGTCATAGTAGAAGATTTTCTTTGGTATGATTTTCTTTGGCTCACTCTATGAACTCTTGAAGAGAACAGAAAATAGAAATCTTCAAAAACTTTCAAGATAAATGTTATGATGTTGGACTGAATTTAGGAAATTTAATGAGTATATAGTACATAGAGATAGTGCACCTTCCATGACAGGGAAACTGAAAGGATCGAGTGCACAGATAGCAACAAATTGTAAGTATAATTAATTATATTAGTGCAAATGCCAACAGGGCATCATTAGTTTCACATCATGCCAAAGTTCAACCGTAAAGTATTTAGTATAGATATGACATATCTTTCCAAAGTATGTTGGCCATTAGAGGAACAGGTGTTAGCTAAAATTTTATCTCTGTGAGAACATATAGTTAAATTTTATGAATAAAGGGTTCAACAATGTGTATGATTGAAAGAAGATTCCTGTATGAATGCAGCATTTCTGTATGATATCATGTCAAATCAAAATTACTTGACTATTTCTTTACAAGGTAAAACTAAGTCTACATATGATATGTGGCAAAATCAGAAGGCTTTAGAAAGAAGCTGTCTTTTTTTTCAAAATACTACTTCAAAAGGAAATTTTAGATGAATATTTTCCCTAGTTAGCAAAGGTCATTGATGAGCAGGATAGATACCCAATCATTTAAAGAATGCACAGCTGTTATAGTCCTATTCATGGAAATACAATGAAAAGTTCACTGACTTTGAGAATCATGACATCACACTCAAATTAACATTTCATCTTTATCTAGTTAATATCACTAAGGCACATAAGGAACAGGTGGAATTGATTGATCTCTCAGTAGATAACATTTTAAAGTCACTGATGCTAAGAAAGATCCAATATAAAATATGGAAAAAATGCACTGCAATACCTATGCTGTCAGCAACATGCCTGCAAAAATGCTTTTTTGCATTTCAACCACTTGTTGCTGAGATTCTACATTCTCCTACCTAACCCAAATTAAGATGTTCTTAAGGTCACAAGTGCCTGATACCCATCTAGAGGATCAACTGAAACTACAGACCTCTGTGCTGCAATCAAATATTCAAATGCTTTTCAGCACAACAAAGTTATCAAAAGCTTTGTTGATTTTAAAATTAACAAATAGTTTTAACTGTTTGAAATTATTAAGTGCACAGTAGTTAGATTTTTATGCAATAATGTGCACTTTCAAGCATATCGAATTAAAATTTCTTGAATGTGAGCATATTCGATTATAGCTAAGCTTATGTGGTCTTTTATCATGAAAAGGTTTCCACCCTGGGATAGACAGGTAACAAAGGCAATATGACAAAAATTTTTTTTTTTCAACTAATTTTGCTTGAACAACTGACATCTTTGTGCTAAAAAAAAAAAAAATCTAGACAACAGTTTTTATACTCTTCACAAAAATTAATTTAAAATAGATCACAGATCTAAATATAAAACACAAACTATACATTATCCAAAAGAAGATAACACCAGAGAAAATTTAAATGATTTTGGGTTTTACAGTGACTTTTTAGATATACTACCAAAGCATGAGCTGTGGAAGAAAGACTGATGAGCTGAACTTCATTAAAATTAAAAAATTCCATTCTGCATAATACACTGACCATGAATTGAAAGGAAAAGCCACAGACCGAGATAAAAATATATAGATAAAGAACTATTATTCAAAACATATAAAGAAATCTTAATCTTCAACAATAAGAATTCAAACAACACAATTAAAAATGGGCCAAAGACATTAACTGATATCATGACAAGGAAGATATAAAGATGGCAAATAAGTACATGAAAAACTATTTGACACAATATGACATCAGGAAAATGAAAATGAAAACAACTGGGTGGCGCCTGTGGCTCAGTGAGTAGGGTGCCGGCCCCATATACCAAGGGTGGTAGGTTCAAACATGGCCACAGCCAAATTGTAACAAAAAAATAGGCAGGCATTGTGGCAGGTGCCTCTAGTGCCAGCTACTTGGGAGGCTGAGGCAAGAGAATTGCCTATGCCCAAGACCTGGAGGTTGCTTTAAGCTGTGATAGACCTGGAGGTTGCTTTAAGCTGTGATGCCACAGCATTCTACTAAGGGTGACAAAGTGAAACTCTGTCTCTAAAAAAAAAATGAAGACAACTACAAATTATCATCATGCACCTGTTATGATAGTCCAAATACAGAATATAGCAATATCAAATCCTGAAACGGATGTGGTGCAATTGGAACTTTCATCCATTGCTGGTAGAAAGAGGTATACTATAGTCACTTTGAAAGACATTTTGCCAGTTTCTTACAAAACAAAACATACCACTTTACCATGGGATCCAGAAAACATTGCTCCTTGGTTTTTACCCAAACTGAAATCTTATTTCCACACAAAAACATGCACACAAATGTTTATAGAAGCTTTATTCATAATTGCCAAAACTTGGAAGCAGCCTTCAGTAAGTGAGTGGATAAACTGTTGTACATCCAAACATTAAAATATTATTCAGCACTGAAAAAGATCAAGACTGAGAAAATTTAAATATATATTAGTAATTGAAAAAATAATTCTGACATGGCTACTGTTCCAACTATATGAAATCTGAAAAAGGCAAAACTGGAGAGATAATAAAAACATTAGCATATGCCAGGGATTGGGAGAGGAAGGTGTAAATGAACTGAGTACAGAGGATTTTTTGAACAGTGTAATTAATCTGCAAGTTATTACAATGTTGGATACATGTCATTATACATTTTCTGATCAATGGGATACAAAACCTCAAGAGTGAACCTTAATATAAACTATAGATTCTGGATGATAATAATGATGTTTGTGGTACTCTTGGTGAAAATGCATAACTTTATTGCAATCTGCTTGGTGCCTGGAGCACAACGGTTACAGTGCTGGTCACATGAGGCGGGTGAGTTGGAATCAAGCCTGGGCCTGCTAAACAACAATGACAACCACAACATCATTGCAATCAAGGAAATATATTACACAAATCAAAGTTGAAGGTTATTCTAAAAAGAACTAATCAGTGTTATCCCAAAGCATCAGGATCATCAAATACAAGGACACGCTGAAGAGACTGAAGATCTAAAATAGGTTATGGAGGGCGGTTCCTGTGGCTCAGTGAGTAGGGCGCCAGCCCCATATACCGAGGGTGGCAGGTTCAAACCCGGCTCAGCCAAACTGCGACAACAATAAAAATAAAAAATAGTCGGGCGTTGTGGCGAGTGCCTGTAGTCCCAGCTACCTGGGAGGCTGAGGCAAGAGAATTGTCTAAGCCCAAGAGCTGGAGGTTGCTGTGAGCTGTGACGTCACGGTGACAAGACAAGGTGAAACTCTATCTTTAAAAAAAAAGTGGCGGCGCCTGTAGCTCAAAGGAGTGGGGTACTGGCCCCATATGCCGGAGGTGGCAAGTCAAACCCAGCCCTGGCCAGAAACTGCAAAAAATAATAATAATAATAAATAAAATAGGTTATGGAGTAAACATAAGGAAATACAATATAAAATTCTCAGTAGGATCCTGGAATTTTAAAAATTACATTAACTATATATAGCCAGTCATATAAGACATTAACACTCTAGGCAGCTACTGAGAAATATATTCTGTGTATCACTTATGCACCTTTTGTGTAAGTTTAAAATCAAGTCAAAATTAATTGTTTTGAAAAATTAAGCTTATGGTTTCCATCTGTGCATTAAATATTACTATATCAGTTTGTTTCATCTGAGACCTGTATGATGTTATTTCTTCCTTACATTTGCTTCTGAATCTAATGTTGACTATAATGTTAAGTCTAATTAAAATTATAAATGAATTTCAAATTAAATAAAATTATTGAATTAAATTATAAATGAATTAAAATTAAATGAATTCATTACAATTCATTATTTTCCATCGATATGCATAAAATATTTAATTTATAAAATAATCTATTTTTTGTTTATTTATACATTTTACCATTGCATATATAAATGTCACATCTTCTTTAATGTACTAAACTACTAAGACATCAATGATACATTTATAATAGGTGAAAGAAAAACTTAAGAAAACATTTTTGTAAAAGATTTCATTCCCAAATAACCAATTAAGCTAACAATTTCAATTGTGGCTTTATAAACTAAGTTTAATTAGTTTTGACTCAGAGCTATGGGTATTCTAAAGGTCTGAGAACTACACATGAAATAATTTTGCAGAAGATGTCAATGAAAATACCTAATTAAAAAGTTTGAATTATGTTCATTTAAATTAACTTTTCTATCTCAATTAAAATATGCATGTTCATTGTATCTTGTGAGAACTACAAGTACTTACAGTATTTTTTACTTTATTATTTTATGATTTAAATACTTCATTTTCTACAGACACATTTAAAATAAATATCAAGATATAGAGTTGCATTTTTTAATCCATTTGGTGAGGCAGTAAGGAAGGCTACTCATTATTATATGTCATTCATGTTTGCAGACCATTTCATATATACATACATTATGGAAAAATTAATAATGAGAAAGGTGTCTATTTAAGAGAGACTTGTATCTCCATAAATATAAACTATACAGTATATTTATATGCCTTTAAAACATAGATAACATAAAATAATACAGATTTCTATAATATACATAGATATTTTTAAGCAATGATATCTTAATTTATGTTACATAACTTCATGTATTCATTATTAAATTAGTGGGGTGAATTTTTATTTTCTTTGCATTAGTCTTTTGGAACCTAATACTATATCCTATAGATTGATGTTCACAAAAGAATAATACTAGACAAAATATTAAAACTTATTTCATAATTTCTAAAATAAGTTCCTTTCTACGACTTTATTCAAAATTTAAGTTTTTCAATTTGAATTCATAGTAGAAATATAAAACTCATTTAGTATATTAGAGATCATTTAATGCATTTTAATTACCACAGTATTCATCAGAATGAATATGTTAGCAATGACTGAAGCTCACTACTTATTTCAAGATATAAATACTCTGAGAACTACACAACTTTCTCTAAAATATTAGTTAATTAATCAGATAATCAGACTACCATCTTGGGAGAAGTCTGTGTTCTGTAATTTTCCTTAGTAAAGTAATGTTTCTAACCTTTAATTTTCACCTGTGGTTCCATAATAAATGTTCTAGGATGGATTTTAATATCTAAACTTTTATATTTATTTTAAACGAATAACTAATGGCAGGACTAGTCATTGAACTTTTATAATATGCAGTAACATATAAAGTACTTAGATTTTAATAATTTATTCCATGGCTATTTCCATATACTTGTGTGTTATGATTTCAGCAAAATATTCCTGCCTTACTTATATGAAACTCAAAATTAAGCAAAGTGATCTCAGGATTTGTTTGTTTTTGTCAAATCACTTTTGACTTAACCATTTAGCACAAATCCCTTCTATAGAAAGGAAGTAGGAAGCTCCATTTGTAAGACTTAGAACCTACCACTCAAAAAGTTTAAAAAGAAAATTGTTATTGGCCTTAAAGAGTTTACCCTTGGTATACTGGGATTACTTTGTATACCCTTGGTATACACTTGGTATACTTGGATTCAGTATACTGCTGGCTTTCTCTTCACACCTATGTTGGCTTTGCTCTGGAAATGTCATCTCCCTTCATGCAAAATGAAACTACAAATAATCTCCTCCCTAGTTCACAGCTCAATTTCACCAGCTCAAAGACACCTACAATAAAACCACCTTATTTTGAATTTCAAATCTTTGTGTATTTCCATCACTCCTCACAAATGTGTCATGCTCTCTTTGTAAATTTTACATACAGATATATGCATATATATGTATACACATATATGTATATACACACACATTGTATATTTATCTCCCCTGTTTAAAATTCCTTGTATATCATTCACTAATGCAGTCTTAGAGCATTTTAATCAATGTCAGTTTCACATTCTGGTAAGTTATTTTGCTTTACCACTTTTAAATAGACAAATTCTATTCTACTTAATAATTTTTTCTCCCTCTATCCTCACTCTTAGAAAAAAGTAATCCTCTCTCAAACATCTAATGACCTTAAACCGTAGGCTATGTGTTTTCCACATGGAGTTTAAGCTCACCACTTACTACTTTGGCCTCTTTCTTATCATCAAACTGTACACATGAATGGTGCTGTACTTAATTTAATCCAATTTCTAATACAACCATGACATTAGATAACTTTTACATTGTTAGGAAAGAAGACCATATACCAACACCAATAATCATTTTCTGATATATTTAAGAAGAATCACATTTAGTGTACATGCCATAAATCCTGGAATGTTTCTTCTCATCTCTTGTATCCCTCCCCTAATGCAGTACACATTAGTTGGGACAATTTTTAAAGTATCAAGATTCTTGTCAGAATTTTAAAATAGATCACATTTGGGTATGTCAGTGTTCTTTTATTTATGGATTGTGAAGCCAATGTGGGGATTCTTCCATTGACTAAATATGCCCATGCAATTACAGATTTAGAAATGGGTGGGGAGGACATAGTGAACCCGTGGATATGCACTGGGCACATTGTGAGTCTGACCTCAGTGTCCATCTCTTAGCAGAGCACTAAATGTCCACCCTCTGGAGGACCACAGTGGATCTTGGGTCTCCAAGAATTAGTGTTCATTTAGTGTCACTATCTTGAAATCCATAAAAGTTCTAGATATTTTATTTTCCCCTAAGCAGTCACTCTTATAAATGGTCACAGACATTTGGGGAAGGTTAGATGGAAGATTTATTGTGGGTACACATGTCAGTGGTCTATTTTTGGAGAACAGGTAGTAAAGAGTGAATTTAGAGCTGAAAGGCAAATAAATTGATAACTGGCACTGAGTGTGAAAAGAATACAGAACATTTCCAAATGAAAAAGTTAGACAATTATAATAAAATGTGACAAACTTTATATCAAAGACAATTTACCCTCTCAGGGAAATAAATGTCAAATAAGAGGAATGTTTCTTTTGAGGAGCAGATAGTTGATACCATATGGTAAAATATAAGAAGAATATAGTCACCCTTACTCGATTGTACTATGAGTTTAATAATATCAAGGAATGTGTCCTAGGAATATTATACATTCTTCCAAGTTTGATAGGATGTTTGATGCATAATAATATTGCACTGGATGTGTTTCTATTTTGAAAGAGCTTAGAATGTATAAATATTTCCAAGGATGAAACTATTTGAAGGTACCTATTCTGTAGTAGAATAAAAGTTTCAGCTCTGGACAAATCTTATAAAAACTAGTGGTATTGCAATATAAACATTTTTGTCCTATCTGATTGTCACTTTCCACTTTATCATGTTTGTTAACAACCCTCTATTACTATCAGCTTTCAGACGTTTACTAATTCTAGCAAAACACACAGAGAGCTTAAGAAATACATTGTTGTAGATGACATTGTTAACTTGTTTATGACTATTTAAATATTAATGAATCTAAAGTAAGGTGGAAGCTCCTTTATTAATAAAACATGATTAAGAATAAAGGAGTAAGAATGAGAAAGCAACAAGTTTTATTATTTCTATTTACAAATATTCTATAAATGATGAATACCTATAAAGTGAATGATAAAATGAATGATTTTATAATATAATGAAGGTGATGCTATTATAAATATTTCTGTTTCCTTATTTGACTGCAACTAATCTTTTATCTATTACCAGAAAAATATGGGAATGTTTGTGCTAATGTATTCAATTTATTTAGAAATATATATAAATTAATTGAACTATTATAAAATTCCATGACCCAATGTTTAATTTAATTATATTAAATCTATTTCACTTAATAAGCAGAGATAATCAAAATGTTAGGCTTTGTATTTTATCAGCATTTGTTGATAAATTCAATACTTTATGAATAGAACATGTATAAGAACTACTTTAGAGTATTTCTATAATGAAAAAGAAGCAACTCAGTGAGCATTTACTCTTAATCAAGAGAAAACACAGAGTTAAACACATATACAATAGATGTGTTCCTTTAACACATGAACTGGTAGGAAAAGTGGCAAACTTCTTTTATGCTAACCAGAAAATATAAATAATTTTTAATTAATTGATTATAGACTATAGATATTACAAAAAGCACATAGATTAATTTGGGTTAATTACATGAGTCATATTGCGCAAACTGCAAAGAGCAGGTAACTCTGATTTCTAATAGACTTTTCAAAAAAGGTAGTATTTTAAGGCTTTTCCAGATTGCACTATCATATAGATATGTCACAGCAAACATAGCTGTGACACATAGCTCTATTCAAATTATGCATATTCATAATTGTTGCAATATAGATAAAAGGAGCTCCAAAATCTTGGTTAGATGACTAAGCTTCTTTAGAGAATCCATACAGCTAATAATTAACAGGAATAATGAGGGGATTATGGCTTTTCTTTCAAATGTGCTAAACTTATTTATTGATTATGGAAACAAGATACAAGTGGCTAAGAAAGTAAGTCTGTAGGGGCTAAATTTTTTCATAGTTAACCTTGTTAAAACAGTCTAATTGACATAGAATTCCTGGAGATTTGGAATACACTTTTCCAAAAAGGTCTCAACATTTTTGCCTACGCTATATGTTGCGTGACCGGAGACGCGAACGAGCAGAAGCTTTGCTGTAGGTGTAAAACTCGCTCCTGTAATTATTAAATCAAGAAACAGGCCATACACTCTGATATGGTGTATAGCAAAGTTTTTTATTTTAAGTT
>CAUYPK010015302.1:0-20191 GCA_963574355.1 Loris lydekkerianus
GGTAAGATCACTCTGCATTCAGTCAACCTAAGACAGGGACCAAACCATTGATGTTTGTATCCCCATGATGGGTAAGACTGAAACTGCAAGAGCAGGCAACCTAAGACAGGGGCTACGTTTTTCCGCCATACAAAAAACAAGAGGGAATTGTTGGGCCCTGCCATGTGCCTGAGGCCTAGTGCAACTTCCCGAACCTGACTAGAAGCGGATCCATCGAGCTACTTCCGCGTAGCAACGACTCAGCAAGGCCCGGCCTGAAACTGCCTCTACCTAGATACAGCCAATGTGGTACCATGCCACTGGCCCGACCCTGTCACTCACATCTTCCCCCACCTTCTTTCCCTGCCCCTTCTCCACAATAAAAAAATAAATAAATTCAAAAAAAAAAAAAAAAAAAATTGGATAATGAATGTTAAAGCTCATTTAACAGATCAAATACCTGTTAATGTAGAATTAACAGAAAGATCATTGAAGGTCATTTCATAAGAATAAAATTTCATAGCTGTGTTTCATCTTTCACATGCAAGTGTGAGTGCAGGAGGGAAGGGCAGGGAGAGGGTAAGGGAGTGGGGTGGGTTGACAGAGGGACGATTAATGGTGGGACCACACCTATGGAGCATATTACAAGTACAAGATGGATCTATCAGGTGTAGAACACAAATGTCTTAACACTGTAATTGGGTAAATGATTCATGAAGGCTATGTTGATTAGTAGGATGTAAGCACTCCAATTTGTACAAATAATCAACAGGTTGAATCCTATAATGGCATAAATGTGTTCATGATCTATGTACAAATGACTTAATAAAAAAAGAATAAAATTTTAAATAAATAAGTTTTAAAAGTTCTTTAAAAAATCATTCCTTCTAGCCTCTATCTTGATAAAATTTCCTAATCATATGTCCTACATACAGTTTTATTATCCTATTATAAAAGGAAGTAATTATTTTTGAATGCCTTTGTAATATTACATACATATTTCCTTTTTTTCCAGCAGTAACAGGCAGAAGGTAAGGTTTATAATGTTAAAAGTTAGTGTGGCTTGTTCACTGGTGTCTTACCATCACCCAGAACTGAACTTGGTATCTGGCAGTTATTCAATAAATGTCTGTTGGATGAAGAGCAAATATTGGAGCTGATGTTACTATCAATATTTTATAGATAATGAAGCTGCAACCATTATAGGGTTTAAATTTAATCTCTTTATTCATAATTATAAAAGAGTGGCAGTTAGACAGCTTTTATGTCCTCCAGCAATCGAGGCCCACCTCGCTCAGGACACAGATAAGGACATAGTGCAGCATCACCTACATAGCTTTTAAGTGATGGAGACACAGTAATTTCTCCTTTCTTACCATAACCATAGCTTTTCCAAAGCCATTCAAAAAAGGTGGAAAAAGACATGACAAAGGAGAAGCCACAAAGGAGAATTTATGTGTTCTGAGAATGTCAAATGGAACTGGGTTCTCCTCTCACAGCGTCTGTGCTGGGGTCTGGCCAGGACCTGGCAGCGAGTGCGTCTGTGGAAAGCTCAGACTACCGGCTTTAGGAATGAAGGGCATGACCTGGCCCTCCTTTTCTTTATAGTAAGAGCGTTGCCACAATTCAGAGTTCTGATACAAAGTCAGCGTGTGTTTTACGTTAGCCGTTAGAAGTGTATTTCTAGACGGGCTAATAGGTATTTTTCTTTTTTTACAGTAGCAGAGGAATAAACCAGAATAACTTGTTTGTGTGATTTGCTTATATTTTTACCATTCAAAGAAAAGTCTGTATTGAATACCAAAACGTAAAAGATAAATTTAGCTGATGATCATGATTTCATAAGAGATTTGTGATAACATAACCATGAGACAGAGAGAGAGAAGGGAAGAGAGAGACAAAGAGTGACAGAGACTGTGACAGGCCGGCGGAGAGAGACAAGACAGGGAGCAAGTGAGAAGGAGACCGTATGGATGTAAAGGTGGCCACAGCCCCAGCCCAGCAAGTGATGAAAATGCAATTTCTTCCCTTTGCCCCACACTCTGACGTGGGAAGGTCTTCAGTGGCTTGGCCGCCCTCAGAGTCTATTTGATGTGGCTCTTTCTACCCTTCGCAGTGTTGACACAGCCAAATCCACTGGGCTCTTTTTCCAAACCATATTTTTAAAGATCTTTTCAACTACCAGTTTGGGATCACTCTCACCTCAGCTGAAATTCATCACCAAGGATGTTAGAAATATCATAGTAAAAGTAAGGAAATCATTGTCTTTCTCAGAACGTTAAAATTGTCATTTTTATTTGGTCAGTGGACAAATTGTTTTCCTATTTCTGATAATTTAAGTCTACATTCTCAAGATAGTTGTAAAGGAAAAGTTTAGTATTTAATCAAATTAATCTCATAAAATGCTATACCTTCTTTCGGTAGCACTGTTCAACATTTTAATTTATTGCATAATTTTTCATTTAATGTCTACTTTCTCTGCTCTATCATAGCATGAGGTAAGGGTCTCTGAGGTCTCAATCACAGACATACTCTGTGTATATACAACAAATAATTGCGAGGTGCTCAATAATTACATGTTGGTTGCCTAAATGAATGACTAGTGTTAAGTATACTAAGTTTTTATCCTCTGCTGAGGGCCTGCATCCAACAATACCACACAACACAATGGCGTCACAGCAACATGCTTATTTGAAAAAGAGCATAGCTTTCCTTCTGATGGTTTATTTGTGCCCTCAGTTAAGAAAACTTCACAATTTGTCTGTTTGAGAAATATCATCCATATCAAATAACAAATATAACCATCTCTGTTGTTTCTCTTAAAGGCAAATCTAATATACATACTTGTCCCTAAGTGACTTTAGTTTTGAGAATTTCCAGATAAGGCAATTCCATTTCCCTTCAGACCTTAAAGAGTGGTAGCAATCAATTGTAAGCTTCTTGAGGTCAGAGATTTCAAGCTACTCTAAGTTGCCACTATGGTGTTGTTCTTTCTTTGGTTTATAAAAAAAGACTTAATAAAATAAATGTTGGTATAACACAGTTTACAGTACATGGTGAAAGCGAGTGCTATGTATCAAAATAGTGCTATGTTCTTGCACTGATAGTCCTGGACACTGAAGAGACCTGACTTTTTTGTGAAGCAAATGTCTTGCTTGACTGAAGTGAGGAGGGACACACATCCCAGGAGCCCTCCAGGAGCAAGCAACAGCTACAGTTAGATATGACACTGTCTGAGGTACAGACTCCTGGGCTCTTTTCTTACTCTTGCTACATGGAGGAGAGAAGCAATAGTCAGCAAAATTGCTACGGATTTCCAGAGAAAGAAATTAGAAATACACAGAGATGTTACAAAAAAGGAAAAGAACCAGAAACTGATGTTAGAAGAGCACTCAGTATAGAAAGAAAAACTTTTGGCTGTTTTCTTATCCCACCGATTGTTCTTGTTTCTAGGTCCTTGATGGAATTATATTTCCTCAACCTTGTCCCACATAAATGATCCTCCTCTTCAGTGGGGATCAAGGATAATCAATTCTTTAACTCCAATTAGAGATTAGGGCCTAGTAAGATATTTTGTCTCTTCCAGCTTATCGGCAATACTAACCATTTCCTCCTCCAATTCATGAATTAATTTGGCAAACAAAGAACCAGACGCCTTATGGCGTACCCATCACTGTTCTAGGTACAGAGGACTGAGAGAAAAATTAAACAAAGTCTGCTCTCATGGAGCTTGATAAATGTGATCTTTGACAGCAGGAGCTGGGCTGTAAGTAAGCACTTTATGAGGATTATTTCACTTAATCCACTATTCGGGGTCGACATTATTCCCATGTACAGATGAAGAAACTTAGGAGTTGATAACTAATGCAATTTGCAAAGGTTACATACCTCGTAAATGTCAGAGTCAGGAACAAAACCCAGTCTGCAGAGGATCCACCTTCAACAGTATTCTCTACTCCTCCTCAGATATTTGAGAATAGGTGAAGAAACAAATCTTTTACTTGGCCTGAACTTGGGGCATCTTTATTTGGAGCTTAGTAGCTCTATGCCTCTAACACACGGTTTCCTTCTTTAAGAAAGATGTTTGAAATGTGTGACAAAAGCCAATGCTATTAAACAATATACTCTTTAGTAAATCATTGACACCTGTCCAAGCAATTACGCAGGAAGTAAGAATTCTTAGCCAGAATGAAAACAAGAACAAGCTTCAAGAACATCATGGTTGTTAGCTGATTACAGAAAGCTGAATGCCAACAGTTTTCATAGTTATTTCACAGCTTTTTTTTAAGCCAGTAGTAGACAAAAATGGAAACGAAGGTACGTTAATACTAACAACTGGAACTGGAAATCTATTTTAATAATGATGATCTGTGTGCTCTAATATTCTGAAATTTAAAAAAAGAAACAACTGAATGATGGATAAAATATTATTATCATCTAATATAATTATATGCTTCAGGTAAACAAACATAAATTTCATCTATTAAGATATTGATATAGCTATATTAGTATCTAACTCAAAATTCTGATTAAAAGATTCTGAAATAAAAATTTAACACAATTTTGGTAACTCATTACATTTTGTGCAGTAGAATATTCTTTTTATTTTTCTCTTGCCGCAATCTCTACCATCAGTGGCCACTGCTTCAGTCATCATCATCTCTGTCTCCAGCACAGGTTTCCCCCATTTATGCCCTGCCTCCAAGGCAAACGTTAGCTTTCTAGATCCTTTGGTTCATCCAGCCCTTTCAGAGGTGTTCCCGTAAAATTCAAACTCTCGTCAACAACCGCGTCCTCATAGCTGGTTTTTTCTGTTTGCATCGGCAAAGTCTTACGTCCTTTCAAAAGATCTTCGACAACAAAATTTTAGTCCACTAGAAATACCTTCGGGGAATTTGAAATTGCCCCATTGCAACACCCAAGTATCAAAATAAAAATAACCAGGTAGATTGCACCAAACAGAAGCCAAGTCAAATGCCCTACTACTTATGTTTCAGGGAGGAAAGAGGGAAGCCAAGTTTAGCTTAACCACAGCAACAAAGAACATTTTCTTGAAGAATTATGTGCATGCTATAAATCTTTCATTGCAAGGTGCATGATATATTTTCTTTGCATTTTATAACTAGCCGTAAGTTTCTGTCTCCACACAAACTAGTCATAAGGAAAGCAAGAGTAACAGTATTCAAAAATTGGCCTGTGTGTAGATAGAGCTTTAGTCTAGTTTACAGGCTCGGACCCAAGGGACATTATCTCAGATGCCTCTAGAATGAAATGGAATTAGCAATTACACAGATCTTCTCCACTAGAATTGCATTAAAAATAATTTAACATACTTGTTACGTATACTTTAATCGTATTATCCCACAAGTAACCAGTCACTGATCTCAAAGGTCAGTATATAATTACAATGAATGTACAAGTGGGAATACAACCCTAGACACTGGAATGTGTTGTTGCCACTATAATTCTTCCCCCTTCCTTTCTCTCCTCTGTAGTTAATTCGAAGAAGTCGGCTTCTTACCTTCTTCTCAGCAATTGTGAATGAGAAGTCCTAGTGGAGGGGCACTATGGATCCAGCGTGTTGCTCAAAATATAACAACATATTGTTTTCACATAGGAAGATAACATCATCCTTTAAATATCGTTGTGCTATTGTTTTAAATCTAGCATGCAGTTCCAGGACAGATGCTTAGAAGTAGTTACTCTACCATGAAATGGAGAATCTCAATTAGACATGTGCATATGTAACCTTTGCCAAAGATGCAAAAACTAATGTATATATTTTTTCAACAATTTTGATGGTTTCTTTGCACAGCAAACTGTATGTCATCTTTACAGATTTTCTCAGATTCATACTTTCTACATTTTGAGTTTGGAATGGGAAAATATCCTCTCTGATATCCATCTGAGAATCTATACCCAATAAGCAACACATTGATATGACCACACTGTACTGCTGTTCAGTGGCCAAGAAATTAGTCCTATGTGTCCCTTGATGGTTTGTAAGAAGCCCTAGTATTGCATGCAGACAGCCAGACACAACACAGTCGGTAGAGAGTATCACATAACTGGCTCTGGCTCTTTCAGGCTCTGCCCTCTTATGCTCCCCAGAACCCAGGGAAGCACCGGGTCATCTACACAGGGACAAACAATGGCACACAGACAGAGCCTAATGCCACTATGCTCTACGGAAACTTACTTTGAGCACCAGAGGAGGAAATGCCAAGTGCTTTACTTTCAAATCAGCATAGAAAAAATTCAGGCACTCCTTCTTCATATAAAAATAGAAAGAGCAATGTTCCTAGCTTCCAAGGCTTAGTAAGAAAAAAACAGGAGAAAAATCACCACTTCCTGAATCTCTTATGTGGCCAAGAATTCTAGGCACTCACACTTTGGTAATGATAAGAAATCAGTTACCTAACATATTATCTCTGCATGCAGATAATTCTACCCTGCTTCCTCATGCTGTACTCATAAATGTCTAGTCTTCTAAATCCCAAAGCTCTGACTTTGTTTCCAAATCAAATATGTGAGCAATCTTATATTCCTTAATTTTTTCAATTTAAATTGATAGCTAAATAATAGAATAGATAGAAAAACAAACAGAATATTTTAACAAATCAGGCAAACAAAATCCAGATATTTTTTCAAAAATAAGAGACAGCACTGGGCGGCGCCTCTGGCTCAAAGGGGTAGGGCACAGACCCCATGTGCCGGAGGTGGCAGGTTCAAACTCAGCCCCGGTCAAAAAACTGCCAAAAAAAAAAAGAGAGAGACAGCACCATTCATAAATTTATATTATTGTGCAGTTATTCCTCTCCCCTGAATACACTGCCTTGATGATGGAATGGAGAAGGCAGAACCCTGGCCTTGACTTCAGTGAGGACTGTATTTCGATCAGTTGTTTGTGCACCTTTCACATACATTATACTACATATATGGAACATGCATCATCCTGTTTCATAATATTACAAAGTAGCCTATACAGCTGTCTAGTTCACATTTCAGTCTCAGCTTGTTTGGGGCTTTCTGTGTGTGTCCTCCACAAGGTCTCTATTTTAGGCTGCCCTATTTCAGTGTGAGTCATCTCAATGGTTTTAGCTGCCTTGAATCATTTGCCAAAGTTGCCTGTTACCACTACTGGAGCATTATCAAAGAGCTATCATGAACCTTAATGTTGAAAAAGTTATATACTGAGGGGCCATCAGGACTTCCTGACATACCTCACATTTAGGTTTTGTAAATCAGCAAAATATCAGTTTATGAAATCATTCTCTAAATTTCCTCAGCATTTTCATCTACTCTTTTCTTCCCTCTCATCTCAGAAAACTGGTATCCAAGCCTAAATTTTTAATTTGCATACTTGATAAAATGTTTGCCCACTTATTCCAGGTTCCTACCCCATCAATGGTCTCATTTTCTAAATTGTACCTTCAATCATTGCTTCTTTACTAGATCTTCTACTCCATTTATTTAGTCATGCTTCTACATTGTAGCAAAGAAAATTTCATTTTCTGCCAGTAACCATTATACGTCTTGCCTGGACTATTACAATAATATCCAACTTGGTCTTTCTTCTTCTAGTCCTGCCCCCTGTATAATATCCATTCA
Organism: Loris lydekkerianus; assembly: GCA_963574355.1. Taxonomy (NCBI): domain Eukaryota; kingdom Metazoa; phylum Chordata; class Mammalia; order Primates; family Lorisidae; genus Loris; species Loris lydekkerianus. The sequence goes on from CAUYPK010015302.1 coordinate 7,591, forward strand.
GGAATCTATCACTGAAACTTGTACCAAATAAACAACACGATCATATGACCATACTGTACTGCTAGCTGGTGCCCTGTACTGTAGCCTGAATAGAAAGATCACAATGACCTTTTTAATCTATGAACCAGATTATCAGTACCTCTGCTGCAAATCCTTTGGATAATCTTCTCTGGTTTCCTCACACCCTGAAGCCTGGGTCAGGTGCCTGCCTCTACTTTGTGCTTTTGTAATAGTCACGTATACCTCTATTATGATATGAGATAGTGATTTTACTTGTCTCTCTTCTCCAGTGATGTCCTTTAACACAATTTACAGTATATTATCTGTTTTTGTACCCATAATGCCTAACAATAACAGGTGCATAATAGATAGTTCCTGAATAAATGGATGAATAGATACACACTGAAACTGTGAAGCTCCTATTTCTCCATATCATCTATTGAGTGCTCTTTCTTCTCTCCTGATAGTCTCACTCTAATTTAGTTTTTTGGTTCTTTTACATTTAATGCCATCATAGTAAATGATGATAAGTCTCCAAAAATTGACAAATACTGTCTGAGGGGAGAAAAATGGTGCTTAAAGAGTCCTAGGTCAAATCTTTCAGGATTTGCTGATCACAGGCCTGTGGTCAAGTCATTCATTTTCTTACTTCCTGCATCACTTGTTAATACGAGTCAAAAGGATAATGCCTAAGGAAGCACCTTTGTAAAGTGTCAACTCCTACCCAAATCATTAGTATATGTAAGATGTACATGTAACAGTGATGACAGACATCGTTCTAACAGCATCAACTATTTTAACTTGTTTAATCCTCCCAACAGTTTTATTAGGTAGTTTCTTTTAACATATCAGTTTTACAAATGAGTGAATAGATGCCCAGAGTTGTCACACTACATAGCCTGCAAGGTGCACAAAAATATATCAAATACCACGTAAATGACACAGGCAGGGTTTGATCCTAAGCAATCAGGCTCTTGATTTTGAGTTCTCAACCTTTTACTTTATACCAGTGTAAGGTGATAAGGTGCTGCTCTACTAGGATGTTGTAGAGGCCTCTCTTTGCTTTTATGGTAGTATTTCTCATTAAAAGCTCTGTCATATTTTTTGAGTCTATATGTACAATAAGATTGGAAAGTGAGAGCAAATACATAACCATAAACAAGAAAGAACCCAAAGCAAACACAATCACAAAAATTCTAAGAGAAAGAAATATATGCAGGCATGATGATGTAACTAGAGCCTGCCTCACTGTGCTGGGCATACAATCACTGGAAAACATTAAAAATGGGGCCAGGAAGCTGAAGACATTTCTACATTCTCTTGTCTACCTTTCACCCCAGATTACATCTCAGCTTCTTTTCTTTTGCAGTTCACAGAGACATTTGAGCCAAAGGTAAAAGGTGGGGCTGGAGACAGCAGACACCTGCCAACCGGGCGTGGGCTGGCAGGTGGCCAGATGAGCCAGCATGGCCTGGAGGTGCAGCCCACTATGGGTGCTGCTTTAGAGGCATGCCGAGAAAAGACAACCCAAACAGAAACTCAGCAAAGAGGGCAACAAAATCATCTCAAAGCTTGAAAATATAAACATGCAGTGTTTTTCTGATACTCACTCCAGTGATGAATTCAGAGCTCACCAGTTTCACTGACTCAGGAGCACACTTGTGAAAAGGTAAGAGCAGAAAGGTCGTCTAATTAGGCAACTCTTACGTATCAGTGAAAAATTTGCTTTGGTCCTGTGTTTTTCTCGAACAGTAGGGAGATGTTTAGATACTAACATTTATTTATAAATTTTATTAGCTCATAAACTCAACGATAAAGTAGCCATTGGAGAGGAGTTATGTAAATTTTCTGAATTAAAATAATATTTGTTTGGCATTAGCTTCAATGTAACAAACTGAAGGAAAACAGATTCCGTACATCTTAGCAAATATAATACGGTGCTTGACTGTTTCAATCAAGAAATTAAGATTCGCCCTAAGGAAAGGGTTAGAGGGGAATTAAAAATGTAAACCCCAACATAACATGCTATATTTTTTATTAGACAACTTTGCTAGAACTTTAAGGGAGGAGGAGTAGCTAAGGTCTTATGGTAATTTTCAAGGACTGCATGAAAGAACACAGTTAAAATTGCCCATTAAATTTATTGTACTTGCTCCGTGGCATGAGGGTAGATACAGGTTTTAAAAGCTTTCAGAAGAAAGGGAAAATGGGAATGTTAAAAAAACAGGGAAGAATTATTACTTTAAGTTTGAAACCTAATTCAACTTGAAAAATAAAATGTCCATTTTTTAACTGTAATTTCTCTGTACTAAACAAAAAATGGCAAAGTTAAACACACTAAAATAGGTTATTAAAGTACCTTAATTGCAAGTATTATTTTATAATCAGTATTATGATGAATGTTTAGTATATGGTGATTTTAAATAAATCTTGGTCTTTCAATGTGGGGAAAAGTAATTAATTGGCTAAAATAAACCCAAAGTCTTTTGAAAAATCAAAAAAAGAAAAGGAAAAAAAAAATAAAGAGGGTTTGTCCAGTGTGTTTTCTTAAATATAATTTCTAAAATACATTCTCTTTGCTGCATTTTACTTCTAGGAAAAAAGCTTAAAGCAAAAGAAAATATTTTTCAGCAGTTTGCAAGAAAAACAGTTATAGCTTTCAATCCAATGAAACCAATAGAGGAAGATTTGGTTAAAATCATGCAAACGATGGTGAGAAATTCTAAAGCAGGTTGTTAAAAATACATCAAAAAGAGCAACAATAAGATAAAATTGTGCCCAAATCTTTTTATAATGAACAAAATCCTAACTGCATGAGGATAATAAAAAAGATTCCAAATGTAGTCATTAAATATCCCAGTCTAAATAAAAAATAAAATTGATAATGATTATTATTAACCTTTTCTATTTCTAGGATCCAAATTATCATTGACAACTGAACATGAGCTTTATCAGTTTGAGTTTTGTCACAGTTAACAAGCCAAATTGATGCAGATCAAAACACCTTTTTCATGTCGGAAATAGAGCTTGGTTGTCAGAAAAGCGTAGTGATGAGTGACCATGGGGAGACATCCCAGCAATAATCAATCGCCAATCAGTCATGGAAAGTGCTTATTCTGCTCTTAGACGAGCCTCTTCATTACTCGCTGTGCACTGATCTCAGGAGAGGCGAGATGAAGGTACCTTCCAATGAATAAAGCAATACTTTTTCTACACAGAGAGAAAAGCAACTTAGATTGGGTTTAGAAAATTACTTTTCTTTTCTAATTGTTTCTATTTTCCATTTTAAAAAGTAAGCTTTTTAAAGGGGAGCTATAGAAAGAACTCAAATGGTACTAAAATGTGCTTTCTTCAAAACAGTTAATAACATTTCTTTAACCGTCTTAAGTCAGAGATATAAACTTGAACAGTAAGAACTAATAAATTGAAGTGAATGTGTTTCTTTAAATAAAACTGTAAGAATATTCTCTTTGTATATATACACATAGGTGAGTGGAGTGATGGCAGCCATATCTTATGAACATTAAAAGGTTAATCATATTAGCTTCAGGTAAGGGTACATAGTTAAATTAAATGTGTGTGATTCATAAATGTAAATGGAAAAGCAAAACATCTAGTGGCTTGAATTTACAGATTTTTTTTTTTTTTTAATATTATAATTCTGCCCTCCTGAGATCTGTGCATAACACTGAATCCCACCAGAGGGCAAAAAAAAAAAAAAAAAAAAAAAGTCATCTCTTCCCTTTTGCTTGTTTATTTTGAAGCACATGCATTCTCTTTTCCTGAAGTAAATTCACAACCACTTTGGCACCTTTCTGTACCACAAAATCTAACTGAATGCTTACGGGAGGGAAGCTGGTAAGGGAAATGATTTTGAATGTCTTTTCATAGTGGAAAACAGATTTGCCAAAATAGTTTGACTTTATGAAAGGGGAGAACAGCTGTATTTGGTTTATAATAAATCTTCCACAAATCAGTAAAAGCAAATAGACAGCACAACTGCAACCCATAAAAGTGGAAAATATTAAACAACAGGCAGTGAAGTTGTTAAACTTTCCCACAGCGCTGCAGGTTTGAAAAAAATGAAAAAGCGCCTAGAAAATCCACACGTGCAACTCACAGGACCAAGTAGACCAAATCCCATCAGAAGAGGGAGAGGAATGACTGCTGATTAGAGGCAAAATCCTGTTAAGGTGACTCTTCTGGGCATCAGGATGAAGGTGCCCACAGCAGTTTTCTCATCCTATTACTGAATGTTAGTGCAGAATAATTACTTGCTTGCCAAAAATGACAGGACAGTGACCCTGCAGACTTATTGAATTCTCGTTGCTTGCCTCCAGGCCATGTCGGGGGTTATTCAATTTTGCCTGAGGAGGACAATCTATTAGGAGAGATGAGTCAAGATGCATCCTCCTTGATTGCCCACCAAAACCATTACCGCAGCCCAGAGAGGGCATCGGCAGGGACTGGACAGACAAGGCAACACTGATCTCGATTACCCAGGGACAAGATACAATTTACATTACTTGAAGCCACAGGACAGAGGGCAATCAGCCCTGGGAATAGGGCGGCAGCCCCAGAGTGAACAGGTCTTAACAGCCCAGAGGCCTGGGGGCTACTTGCTTATGCTAGACATGACCTTTGACCTTACAAGGTAGTAACTGATTGGTTTGATCTGTAATTATGTAAATAATTTTAAACTGATGAACAGAATTGTTCTCAAAAAACAAAAGTTAATCCATCTAGGATTCTAATTTATGAAAACTGGTCATATGTTCATATTGTGAAATGATATGAAATATACTTACTTTATCTTATCTGTCATGAATTTTCTTTTCTAAGACAATTTCATAGAAATAGCAGTTATTTGGCCCAGAGAACTTGTTGCAATCAAAATCGCCTAGCAGTAGGAAAAAAAAACAAAACTACTTCAATCTTACAACTGTCCTTCCCATTTTTAAAATACAAATTCTGGATACTGAATGAATATATCATTTAAGCACAAGGCCCCAGTGAATAATGTGGCAGGAGTGATGTTGTAAAATTTTGATTTGAGACTTCTGCTCAATAAACTGATTTTATGGGGCTAATGATGATGTATAGAAAATCAAGTGATGCTGTGCTCTAGAAGTGATTGTTAGCTAAATTTTACTGGATTCCAATATCCTGTTAAACTATTCCACTAAATTGGAAAATCCTACACTAGTTTAATAGAAATTAAATAGTCTGTCAATGAGAAATGCTTTATTACATGTTTTTTAAAATGATTGAATTGAGAAAAAGAAACGCTTACATTTTTCTCTGGATTACAAGGGTCAGAGACTATGGTAGGGATTTCTAAATATAATAATGTGCTCAGTTTGACATATTGAAACCATATTATGCTCAAAAGACCTAGAAACATGTAGATTTTTGCAATCTTGGGAGTTTCTGTCAGCATGAGATACAATTCCAATAGAAACAATGGTTCACATTGTCTAGATAATTATATAAGTATCCTTGGGAAACTGCTACGGATATGAAGAAGAACCCACGTTATTTCAGAATTCTCCTGCTATATGCTATTAGTCTATCTGCAGAAGCTGAAAAGCAAATAACCTCTCATTCCCCCATGAACACTGACTAATTAGGGCATGAAACCAGGGTGATTTGTGAAACAGCTTTGCAAAACAATAGCTTTGTGTGATTTTTTTTATGCTTGAAGCTTATTCCAAATCAGGCTAGCAACTAAAGAAAATTATATTAAACCACTGATTTCAAAATTAGGATACATTAAAAAAGGTACAAAAGTAACTATCAGCCCTTCTTTTTAAGTTCAAATTTATTAAATAATCAAAATGCTTTGTTTGGGCATGCACATAAATGGCCATATCTCAACCCTATACCCAAGGGACCCAGGTCAAGTTGCCCTGTTCAAGTGGCTAATGAAACTAATGTTGAAATAAAGAAGGGAAAAAGGTATTATTAATATTACGTTTGTCACATAGTAGGTACTAAAAACAATTATTGACTGATTAGATAAAAATGAATTTGGGGAAAAATTTTCACAGGATTAGAGATCACACAATATTAAAATGTGCAGCTGTCTTTAAAATGGCCTATTTTGGTCCTGCATTTTAAAGTTGAGGAAATGAGGGCCCTAGTGTCAGGCTTGCTGGAGAGCTGCTGCTGAGGAACCCACAGCTGGTCCCTGGCATCAGGCTCTTGAAGCCACCAGCATACTGTGTACCCTTTTGCAACTTACTTAACCTCTCTGTTAAGTTCCTCAGACATAAAGTAGGGATAATAATAACATTTACCTCATAGGGTTATTGAAAGAATCAATTGGAAAAAACACATTCATAAGAGGCATTTTTGGGTACTTTGTACAAAATAGCCTTTACCATTCAATGTAAAGCTCAATGTCATTCAATTGGGTGATGGAAGGGCATGAAGTAAAAAGCAGGCTACTCTTTTATTAGAATACATTGTCTCCTCTCTTGTGGGCTTTTTGTTGTTGCTGTTGTTGTTAACTGTATCAGTTTTATGCATTCAGTTTAGAAAAAGTAAAACATTCACAACAGCTGAATGGGTGTATGTTTTTAAGTCATCCATAATCCCAATACCGAAAAAGAAGCAAAATCAGCAGCTTGGCACATTTTGCCAAATCGATATTTCTGTTCATCATATATTTATATATTAATATACTGCCCTACACTATTCGTGGAGTCTGAAATGTTCGATTATATACAATGTGAACTTATATACAATGTGAATAGCTTTTTATTGTGAGATTAATGAGAAGGCCAGAGAAAAACTGCATAGCTGGTTATTTGAACAGCTGACCAGGTCTGGCAATAAAGTGACAATAGGAGTTTTACTTTGGGAAATTACTTTACGAGCAAATCTGTGTGTATCCGTGTATTCTTTTTTTTTTTTTCCAATAGATTTTATAGATGAAATGCATTAATTTAACAATAGATTATGAATATCTTTTCATGGCAAAGATTATATTAAATTAGTTAAAACCTCCACCTCTGGATTCACACAAATCTGAGATCAGTCAAGTCCACCATTTACTACCTGTGCCACTTTGCCACTCGATAGCTGGGTGACCCTGAGCAAATTACTAAGTCTTTATTTTTTGATCTGTAACAGAAAAGGATATTTATAACTCCCACCCATCAATTCCTAGTAAATACTAAATAGACTAAATTTATCTTGGTACATGATAATACATGTCACTTAATATGCTCTCCAAAAACATTAATTTGTAAACAATTTTACTTTTGTCATAATTGTAAATGCCTTGTTAGTGGCCTAATTTGTGGCTAAAACATATTCTAATAGCCTGCAAATCTTAAGGTTTTTCTGTCTTTTATCATTATCAGAAAAAATGCTATTGTCTTTTACATACATTTTTTCCATTTGTCAGATCCTTTCATTGGAATCAATTACTTGAAGAAAATTTCCTGGATCAGAAAGTACAGGCATTAAAGAAATATTTTATCATATATGATATCAGCATTTTCCTAAGCATTATACCAACATTATATACAATTCCCATTTTCTTCTTATCAATTTTCTAAATTAGGGTTCAATCTCTACAGTGTAAATTAGAAAGTTTTAAATATACAGCTTGGTGAACTTTTACTTACGTGTATCTCCGTATAACCATCATGCAGGTCTATGTACAGGATGCCTCCAACACCTCAGCAGGATTCCTCATGCCTCTTCCCAGTTGATAGCCTCCCAACTCACAGGTACACTCTATTTTGACTTCTAAACCATAGGCTATTTTTTGTTTCATCTTGAACTTAAGTGGGATTATATAATATGTGCTCTTTTGTGTGTTATCTTTTGCTTGAGACAAGGTTTTTGAGACATATTGAGCTGTGCAACAGTAGTCTCTTGTTTTTTCTTTTCTAATGTGGTGTAAGACTGTACTATAGATGTGACCATACCTTAATTTATGGGTATATTTCCATGTGTTTGGACATTTGGATTGTTCTTAGTGGGAGGCTGTTATGAGCAAAGATGCTGTCACCACTGTATATGAACACATGTCCACTGAGGGGCCCTATGCCCTCATTTCTTCTGGGAATTAATGTATGTGAATTTTTTTTTCCTCCATTAGGGAAGCCATATATTTTTAACTTTGGTAGATTCAATTTTCCATAAGCTTAATGTACACGCTTGTCATCAACACTTGAGAATTCTAGCTGCTCCACATATTCATAGATATTTGATACCATCTTTGTGGTTTGACTATTCACTCTTGTAACATTACCTTTGAATGGTATAAATTATTAATTTCAATAAAATGAATATAATTGTATAGAGTATCAGAAACAATTTATAAGCATATCAAAAGAATATGTGGTTTTAGCAAGGTCTCTAGATATAAGTTTAATACAGAAAAATCAATAGAATTTTTTTTTTTGGCCAGGGCTGGTTTTGAACCTACTACCTCCAGTATATGGGGCTGGTGCCCTACTCCTTTGAGCCACAAGCACTGCCCAATATAATTTTTTATACTAGCAACAAGGAACACCAAATTGAAATTAAAAAGACAATATCAACTACTAAAATCTCAATAATATCAAATATTTATAAATAAATCTTTAAAAGAATGTGTAGGTAAAAAACTAGAAAATACTGATCTGATAAAGATGATCTGACTACTTGGAGAATTTTGCCATTTTTATGAATTGGAAGGTTATGTTAATTTTTATTAACAATTATGTTGTTAATTGTGGTTAACAATCATGGTGACAATTCTTAGCAATAATTATGTTGATAATTATCCATAACAAATGTTAATTTTCCATAATTGATGCTGATTTATTGATTCAAAGTCAATGAAGTCAAAAATAATGGAAGGCATTTTTCCTAAAATAGATAAGCTAATTTAAAATTTAGTTGGAAATGCTAAAGCCTTGGAATGTATGGCATAATCTTTAAGAAGAACAAATAATAATATTTTAGATGTTATCATAAACCTATAATAATTATGGAAGTATGATCCTGGCATAAAGATAGATAACTTGACCAAGGAAATAGATCAATGAACCAAAATATAGGCTTCCACATTTGCATTCACTTGACTGTGGCAAGGGCATCAACTATTTAAGGAACTCAAATGTGTTTTTGTTTTTGTTTTCAGGAAATCATGCTGAAGCAATAATAGATTTACAAGAAAAAAAGTAAGCCTTGATTTCTGCCTCACACATACAAAAATATAATTAAAGATTATGGTTTATATCTTTTATGAATATATTTTTCTGAATTTAATACATACACATGATGCATTGGTGATAACTTCTATGCATATGTCTCTGAATATTAATACAGTTTAAATTCTTAAATTTTCTTGATTTTTTTTCTTTTTTTTGATAGAGTCTTATTCTGTTGCCGAGCCTGGAGTACAATAGCACAATCATAGCTTACTGCACCCTTGAAGTTTTGTAAGACTACAAGTATGTATAACCATGCTCTGCTAATTTATCTTATCTTTGATGGAGATAAGATCTCATGATGTTGCCCAGGCTGGTCTTAAACCTCTGGCCTCAAATGATCATCCTGTCTCAGCCTCCCAAAGTCCCACTCTATTAGGCCTCATTAAGTTTTTTCTTTTCTCATACTCCTTCTTTTGTTTTAATGTTTATTTTTCTATACTGCTGTTCATTAATTTGGTAAAAGCACTCTAAGGGTAAGAATATTAACCATTTTTGTGTTACATGTGTTATAATTAATTTATAGTTCATGGTGTTGTGTCTCCCTGAAATTAATAGTTAAATTTTATTTGGGAAAACTTTTTAATGTTTTTCCTTCATAGCTAAGGCTGTGAGTATCATACTAAGATATTCTTCCTCCATTATAATAAAGTGTATTTTCTTCTCAAATCTTAAAGTTTTCTTTTATGATTTTATATGATAATTAATATTAATTTTTAATTTTGTTAGAATTGTGACTATAACTTTATTTTTAAGCAAAATTAACCTGTTATCTCAATATCAGTTATTGAACAGTTAATAGATCTTTCCAAGTTTTTTTTTTTTTAAATACCATCTTCATCAACCTCTAAAATTGCACGTAGTTTTATATATTTTGTGGACTTCCTATTTTGTTCCTTTGATCCATTGTCTTTATGTGACAATTATTTTACATAATAAAAATAATCTTATTTTTAATCTTCTTTTTCTTATAACATAAAATGTTGTTGCTATTGTGGTTAACAAGTATGGTGACAATTCTTAGTGACAATTATGTCAATAATTATCAGAAACAAATGTTAATTCTCCATAATTGATACTGATTTATTGCTTCAGATTCAATGAAGTCAAAATCAAAATATTAGCAGGCATTTTCCCTAAAATAGATAGGCTAATTTTAAAATTTAAAATAGAAGTACATCCAAAATTGGCTAGAACTTAAAGACAATGTTAACAAATTTGATAATATTTGGATTCTAACAAATGGAATCCTTGTGCTGTGCCTGACCAAAACTCACAGAAATGATTAGAAGAGTCAGATGAGTAGTAAGTAAAGAGCATCCAAAGTCATGCTTCAATAGCATGGTTTTATGGCAGCCATATGTGCAACAGAGACAATAGTTAGCATTGCGCAGTAGCTGACAGGTAAGAAACATTTCCTATGGGTCTTCAACCACAGAAGTCATCTTGAGTCATCCAAGAAATGTAGGCACATCCTGTAAGTGGCTAAAACTTAGTGATACAAACAAAATAAAGCAAAAACATACACCGCTAATTTGTGCCTTTTAATACTACCGGGCTTATTGTAATTCAAAGACCCAATATTAAACAGATCCTAGTATCGATAGATATTTTCAAATCTCAAAATGAACATAAGAAACATTTAAAGCCAATAGGTCTTCTGCCATGTCTTCTCAAAGAAAGCAGAGAAATAAGAAGTAATTAAAATGATACAATTTAAAGATACTCCCATACATGTGGTTGGAAATCTTACTTATAGTTTTAATATATATTATGGGTATAAGAAAGGTAAAAACTAACTTGAGCGACATATTCCTGAACAGTAAGAAAAGAAAAAAATTTTAAAGTGCTTATTGTGATAATAAAGCAGGACAATTAAATACCAGAAGTAATATCCTAAATCTGTATTTTATAATGTAATTCCAGGTGCTAAATACTAATGGTCTCTAACAAGGCTTTAAAAATTCGAAAGTGAGATATACAGAATAGATTTAGAAGCAGAATTTAAAAATATTATTCTAAGCCCTTTGAAATCAACAACTGGGAGAAGAAAATCTCCTTCTTAGCACCAGATACCATTAACAAAAGAGAGGATACTGAGATAAGCTATATGTTTAGTCTGACAGCTTCACAATAGCCTCTCCTTGCCCCATTCCTTTTTATATGTTATTGGTTCTGTAGAACAAGAGAAAAGATGCTGCCCTATTCAAATCCCACTTTACACTGCAGAATTCGGTTTATATTCCCTACAGAAGCATAGTAGAAAAGTATTCTGAATTAGTTTTATATTGAATGTCTCTAGATTAGTGAAAAAAACAGAACATCCTTCTGGTTCTAGGTATACTTATTTTAATTTTATATACACTTACAGTTATTTACTTTGTTAACCTATTCATTTATTCATGTGGCAGTGACTAATAAAGTTTCAGGCATATAAACACTATAAAGATTTGGCCATACCAAACACCTTTAGATTCAGGCCCAACTCCAGAAGAGCCTATGGCATAGTGAGAATCTAGTGATCAGTAAAAATTAGGCAACATGATAATTAAGACAATTAGCTGCGCAGGCACAGCAGAGGGAATAACTAACGTTACTTAAGAAGCAAATAATTCCAAATGGTCTTTGAGCCCCAGCAATGAGGATTTTCATTCTAGCTGTGCCACTAAGTAGCTGTGTCGCTTAGGGCCATGACTATCAGCTCAGTCCTCTTTAAAATATATTCTTAGTGATAACTACATTATAAGATTGTTGGGTGAACTGCATAGAATACATGAATTTCTTACCAAAATCTTCACCCCATCATATAAATGAAAGTTGTTTTTATCCATACAGGCTATGCTCCATTTTCACTCATTGAACTTCTGCAATAATTTGACTTTTTTAAATTTTATTCTGATAACCCCAAGTAGCCTTTAAGCAATCATACGAACCATTTATACCAATGCTATTAGTGACACCGCAGGACAAGCAACCATCCCATTTGGGTAGTCTTACCACCTTTATCTGTTCAACAGAGTCTGCTAACTTATTTTAGTTTAACTTGGAAAAAATGAAAGAATCCCAAGAATCTTAGTTCTTATACAATTATTTTAAGACAAACTAAGTTGGATATCATTACAAAGCAAACATCACCTTGATCCCCAAACCAGGGAAAGACCCAACAAGAAAAGAAAATTATAGACCAATATCACTAATGAATATAGACGCTAAAATACTCAATAAGATTCTAACAAACAGAATCAAACAACACATCAAAAAAATTATACACCATGACCAAGTCGGATTTATCCCAGGCTCTCAAGGCTGGTTCAATATACGTAAATCTATAAATGTAATTCAACACATAAACAAACTTAAAAATAAGGACCATATGATTCTTTCAA
>CAUYPK010015303.1:0-34735 GCA_963574355.1 Loris lydekkerianus
TAAAGTTGTTGTTGCTAGTTTACAGTTTTTCTTTAGCAATAAATATTGAAAAGCATTTAACCTACTGATTCCTCAATTCTTGTAATTGTTTTGGGTATATATTTTTATTTTTGAAATTTACCAGTGGCTGCTGCATTTTCCACCTCGGCTTATACTCGAGTCACTAAGTTTTCCCAGTTTTTAGGGTAAAATTAAGGGAGTTGGCTTATACTCAGGTCGGTTTATACTCGAGTATATACGGTAATTCTTACAGAATGAATTTTCAGAAAACTTTACCTTAAGAAGATGCTTTGCCTTTTAATAGATTAAAGAATAATAAAAATAATATTGGATTGATATAGTGTTAAGGATTCCCTTAATATTTATTAAAGTAGCCAATTTCTATTTACTTTATTTTAATTCAAGTTAATTTATATTTGTCTATTTTTGTTAAAGCCTCAGTAGAATTAGTTACTTATAGAGGAAGAAGTTATTCCAGGTTACTCATAAACTATTATTCTTAATGTCACTTAAGATACTTAGTTTATTTGTCTTAGCATTAGAAGCATAAACAACTTCAGTAAATAGGCTACAATTTTTTTATCCTATTCTTGAATCTGAATTTATAATTTCTTATGAATTTGTCACATTGAATGTTTGATTTGCTGGTAACAGCAATTTTTGGTACTGTTATTTTAAACTGGTTTGGCATATGTTTTTAAAATGTTATGCAGACTTTTTGAGTAGCTGTTGCAGTCAAGTTTGTTTATGTAAAACTTAGGTTCATTTATTTTCCACAGTGAAGACGCTAACATCCTCTTAAGGTTGGTTAGATAGATTACTCTGCTTGCTGTTGTTTTTGACTAAATGACTATGAAGTTCCTGAACTTTACTGAGTTATTCATGGGTGAATGGGGGTAAGCGGATTAAAGTAAAAGAAATTGCATTTTATCTCTTCCCTTATTTTTAGATTCCTATTCTAATTCAATTTGTATTATAATAATGGCTCATGGAGTTTCCCACTTTCAGTGACCTTTTGATAACTTCTTTAATGGCTTTGCTTATTGCAGAAGAATGAAAGAAATTTATTGGGGAGGCTTTTGATTAACTCTTATTAAAATATATCGCAGATTTTACCACTGAGTTTTTCTATAACTTTTTCCTTTTTGTTTTCAGTGTACTTTTTTCCTATGTAAATACATTTCTCAAATTACTGGATTTCTAGAAACATAAATAAAGAACAGATGGCTGTTCACACCTTACAATGCAAACAATGGGAACAGAGGACCTCTACCACGTCCCTGGTGATTCCCTCGTTGCCATCATGTGGTGGACATCTGTTGGGAATAACTCCTGCTGCTGTTTTGGAATCTCTCAGGTCTGATGTCAGACCTCTTTACATTAGCTTATTTTCAAACAGTTGAGTTTCTCATGTAATAGTCTGGAAAAAAAGATCATCTGGTTAAATGGGAGTTAGGAAGTATCTCAAATAAGGACGGCTCTTTTTTAGATTGTCCTATAGTCACACAGACTGATCAGTGTTCATTGGTGTCTCTTACTCTTCAACGTTGCCAAATTTGAGAGTTAAATTCATTAATGAAGCTATTTTATTGGACAAATATCTATATTTATATGTCTGTTGACAGACCCCTATAAAACAAAATAAAGCATTGCAGTTTGGATAAATTCAGGGAGAAGACCACATATAAAAATTTAAATCATGGATTATATCAACAGGTTCCTGTTATTTACGGCTTTAATATCTGAATTATGAGCAACTCCTAAGTGTCTATGACAAGGAATAGTCTAGAATTTTAGAAAGCCATGACTTTAAATTTTCCACCATAGATACTTAGGTGCAGAGTTGTCACCCTATGATGTATATATTCATTCTTACATAGTATGAGGCTTTGTTTTGTACTTGTCATTGTAGTAGCCTTTGAAGTGTTCAAAATACTTGTCTTTTTAAAGAAATGGACATCAAGTAAGAAAATTCTAGGGAATATTGAAAATGTTCTTAACTTGAGATATAACAAAGTGAATCATAAACGTGTCTCTTGAGAGCAATGTCACTTTGAAAAGCAAAGGCCTTGTTCGAAAGGTTTATATTTTTGTTAATGTGCAGAATTTGTAATACATTAGAAATTCAGCCAGCATGTCAAAGGTCTTATGTTTGAAATTCTTAAAGAAATGCTATAATACAGGGCATTAAGATTCTTAAATACAACAAATCAAACACTCCCTTCCCTCCCCAAACCTCATTGGTTGTCAAGTTAAAGGATAACTTTTACAACTACGCTTATTTCTTACAGAGAAATTAATCAATGCTTTTATTTTTATCCACCCTAAGGGCCTCTTCTGTGAATATAAAAAGTTACTAAACAGGAGGAAATTCAGATTTTCACTATTTAAATAACCATAAAATTCAAAATTTCAGAATATAATGAACTTTATTCTATCAGAAGAGCCCATGAGTGAATTTCTAGCAGTGTTAATTTGTACTGCGATGATTTTTTTATGCATCTTTTAAAGAATAATATTTTCACTAAATTATTTTTAAAATCTCCAAATTATTAGACTTTAGACGTTAGTAAGATCAAGAAAAATAAAATTTAAAAATTTTACAATTCCAGACATAGAATTTATTTTCTGTTAAAAATATCTTTCAGAATATTCTCCAAAGTATTCCTAGATTGGAAAAACAAGTATCACATGTATTCGATACCAGTTTGAAACTACGAGATCAATAACCACAGACCCATAAGAGAGAAAAATCTCTAATACAAGGAGGAGGCTGGGGGGTGGGGGTGGGTGGGTAGTAGCTTCCCACTCAGTGGATACCATGCTGGGTGTCGGACGTGCTGCACATCTGACCTTAGCTTTTCATGTATAGATTATATAACCTAATGGTTTTTACTCTCATATTAATCTGAAATTTTAAAAAAAGTCTCCTTTCACTTCTGGAAATGTATAATACAGCATGGTGACTATAATTGATACTGTGTTGTATACTTGATATTCGCTAAGAGTAGAGCTTAAATGTTCTCATCACATATAGACAAGAAAGTTAACCACATGAGGTAATAAATGTGTTATTAGCTTGATTGTGGCAAGCATTTCACATGTATACAAATATGAAAACATGTTGTATACCTTAAATATATACACGTGGACTTAAAGTTCATGTGCAATTTACTATGTTAAACTGTTTTAAATTGCACACAAACTTTATGTCTACATTTTATAATTTTTATTTGCCTGTTGTACCTCAATAAAGCTGGAAGAAAATGAAGATAGTCATTTTCTGCCAGATTAAGTAAGGATGCATTTGTGAATTACATTAATTTTAGTTAAAAATCATAAATTATTAAAAGTAAGCCATAAGTAATAATTGTAGTTGACAATGTAAAAACTGGTTAGAAATATGAAATCACTTTATGGATGGATATCATTAATTCTGATTGTGTTGTATTTGATATGTTTATTTTATATATATATTTTTAAGGTAGAGTCTCAGTCACCCTTGGGTAAAGTGCTGTGGCTTCATAGCTCAGCAACCTCAAACTCCTGGGCCTGAGCAATCCTCCTGCCTCAGCCTCCCAAGCATCTGGGACTATAGGTGCCCACCACAACACCTAGCCAGTTTTTCCATTTTTAGTAACGATGAGGATCTTGCTCTTGCTCAGGCTAGTCTTGAACTCCTGAGCTCAAGCAATCTGCTTGCCTCAGCCTCCCAGAGTGCTAGGATTGCAGGTATGAGCCACAATTGGCTTGATGTGTTTATTTAATTTAATTTTAATTAATTTAAGTATTTTCTCTCAAAGCTCCTGATAATGTGAAATGTTAAACTACCAACTGTTTAGGTAAGAATTTGAGATAATTTTATTATAAAATAACATCCCAGAGTTTTGTAACTTTGAACAAACATGTAGATTTATAATCATTTTTTATTTCACACTGAAAACAAATGTGAAATTGTCCTGACCTGTGACTTAATTAACATAGCACACTATTATCCGAATACACATAACCTATGAGAATAAGATTAACATAGCTTCTGTTAAGGATATATTTTTTTTTCTGAAAGTCTCTTAGTATCTCTTGAGGTGATAAAGAAGTCTCTGTTTAGATAATCATAGACATTATTGATTTCTATTAGATTCACTTTCAAATATTATGAAAAAGATACTTTGGAGTTGTAGAATTTTATACCTGATTGAAAACTGGAATAGGCTAATATGGCGTGTGAAATTGCTTAAAATGAAGAATGAGATGCAGCCTTCAGACTTTTTGTGAACTCCAAGTGAGCAGAGATCATGACTCTCTTCTCATTCACATTGTGCCCAGCAGAGCACTCACCAAGTATCAAATGATATTCATGAAGGTAACAGGACTTCTGGCAACACCAGAACCTATGACATAATCGTCCATTTCATTCCAGGTACATAAAAATCTGAAGCAAGAAAAGGGGTGGGGATCTCCAGGGATCAAAAATGGAAATATAACTCAACGCCTGAGCCTGAGTTACGCTGCAGTGACCAGAGGGACCATTTGCTCTCTGTATAGGTTTATGGGTTTCAGCTTGGGTTTCAATACTTGTGTGGTGGTAGGAGATTAGGAAATTCAGGATGGAGTGGAAGGAGGAAGTGGGGGAAGGATCCTTTTGTGCATGTTTGAATGGAGTCAGATTTTACTGTCCCCAAAATACCAGTGTCACAAGCTGAGAGATTCTCATAACTACTGACACTTGCAAAAACCTTTGTTTAGCTATTCAGAATCTGAGGCAAAGTCCATACATGTGGGAGCTGTATAGAAAAAATAACCCCTCTGAAGATAAGTTCATAATAAAAAATTCCAGCCACATAAATGATCTAAGATGATACAGTTATAAGCCACAATAAAAAAGGTTTTTAAAATCATAAAATATGGAATAATAAATAAAGGAAAGTAACATAAGTATGTTTTAAATAATTAAGCTGTTTTTTAGGGAATCTTACACATAATAAAGTGGAGAAAAAGAAAATAAGCACATAGCAAACAGGAAAACACGATGGTATGTAAAAATTAGTAAATAAGTTATGTGAATATAACAAACTCTCCTTTTAAAAGACAGAGTATAGATTCTATAAAAGGAAAATCCAACTTTGTGTGATTTACAAGAAATATATCTAAAACATAAGGATCATAAACATTAGGAAGAAAGAGATAAATTTAATATAGTGGGCAAATACTAATCAAAATGTACTTGTGTAGGCTTGGCATGGTGGCTCATGCCTATAATTCCAGCACTCTGGGAGGCTGAGGCAGGTGGATTGCCTGAGCTCAGCGGTTCAACACCAGCCTGCGCTGGAGTGTGACCCAGTCTCTAAAAAAATAGCTGGGTGTTGTGGCAGGTGGTTATAGTCCTAGCTACTTGGGAGACGGAGGCAAGAGGATTGCTTGAGGCCAAGAGTTGAGGTTTCTAGGAGCTATGATGCCATGGCACTCTACCTAGGGCAACATAGTGAGACTCTGTACCAAAAAACAAAACAGAACAAAACGAAGCAAAACAAAAGAAACCTCCTCCCAAACTCCAAAATATACTCGTGAGACAATTTGTGTGTGTGTGAATTATCTGATGTGTTTGATTGCTTTACATTAGAGTTAAAATTATCTAAATGTAAATTGTTTGTGATGTTTTCCCTATTCTTATTTTTCATCTATTTTGTGCTTTTATTTTTAAAGAAATATATTTTAGATTTATTTCCTGATTTCTTGGAAAATTGTCATTTGTTTCATAGTTTATTTGCTTTTTTATATTATGGTTTTTTTTTTGTTTGTTTGTTTTTTACTAAATTAAAAAATACTTTTGATCTCCTTTCAATATATGCTGTTTGGATAATTTTACATTTTAAATTCTGTTTTCTCTACATGCTCAAATTGTGGGCATGAATTTAATTGATTTTTTTTTTTCTTTTTTACAGTAGTTGATTTAGAATAAAATGTAATGTTTAATCTAAGGAGAGTTTTTTTGTTCTCTTTAGGGGATAAAAGTCCAAAGTTGACATGAGAATGATAAAACACAAAGCAAAGGCTGTGATTACTAACATAAAACCAACAAAAGGGACATATTAACTCATGAGCTCCTTGTCTCTTTTAAGAGATAAAGAGTAAGACACTTTGGACCATCCATGTAAGCCCAAGTTTGACATTTTTCTTCTCTAAATCTAAAAACTGGATCATAGTGGATCTTATGTTTCTTTTGCACATTTGATCTCCTATGTTCTTCTGGGCGTGAGAGCGTGGTTACTATGTAGTATGATATTGAGAAAAAAAAGTCTTCTTCATTTCAGGATGGGGTATTTAAAAAAAACAGGCTGTGTGTTTATTACTGTGGAAACCAGACGGTAAATATGACTGTACACAGAATGAATTCAAAAGACTTACATGATTAAATGCCAAAGGACTGTAATCAGATTATTTTTCTTTCATAATTTTATTTCTATCCTAATTATTGAAGTATATTCTGAAGTAATTTTATGATTTACGTGTTAATTAAGCATACATATATATATTTAGAGTTTTAGTAGAAACTTATTTTTTCTACAGAACAGAAGAACTTGAACATATACTTGGTTACAGCAATTATGATTCCTAGACCATTCTAAAGGTGTTAAATTCTCAGGAATGACTTATGGCATTTTTCATGTTTGTTAACTACGGGTGAAAAACTTAGGGACATTGTATCTTGTGAGCTTGCAACCTGCTTTCTTACACAATCTGTTCATAGGTGTATACTTTGAAAACCTAGTTGTAACTGTCAAATCCTTTTAGAATACAATTTGAAATTAACATAAGTAATTTCTCTTTCTAGGGAATTATTTTGTGTCTGATGTGACATTTGGATAAAGCTTGTGGGACCAAGATTGCTAGAAAACGAATTCACCTTGACTCTCCTTTGTGGTAGTTCTATCAATCTCATCTTTAAGCCATCTCTGTTGTTTCACTCAAAGATCTATATTTTCTACTGTTCAGTGCATTAGCTTTCTGTTGCTGTGTGATAAATTGTTACAAACTTAGCAGCCTCAACTACCAACTATCTATTATCTCACAGTTTCTATAGGTCAGAAATTCAGGCCTGGCCTAATTGGTTCTCTGCTCAGGACCTCACAAGGCTGAAACCAAAGCTATTAGTTGGGCTGTGTTCTCATCTGGGGCTCGGGTTCCTTTTTCAAACTTTCTATTAGCCAATTTAGCTTCTAGAGGTCATTTTCACCCTTCATCTTTGAAGACAGCAACAATTCCCCTCATGTCTAATCCCCGCTCTTCATGAGAACCCTGTCCCCTAAAGAACTCATTGGATTTTATCAGGCCCAAGTGGAATTATCTACTTTTATAAGGCAGCAAATATCTCATCAAATTCCTAAAATCCACTACCAAAAGGAGAGGATTTTACAGGATATGGGAATTTTCCGAGACATCAGAGAATTCTGCCTAACACTGAGATAATAGAGACTATAAGGTATGTATTTCTTCAGTTTCTTTTATCCATCTTCAAATATGTCTATATTCTTTAACTTCCTTTCAGAAAAGGAAAAAGAAAAAAAACCTTATCCTGTTCTAAGTCCAAATTCTTTAATCCTGGTCTTCCTTACATTCCCTCCATTAGGATATACATTCATTCCCATTTTCACTGTTTTCTCTTCTGTTTTCACTTTCTTCTTTTTACTTCCTCTCACCTTTCAACTTAATGTTCATGCCTAGTTGTCAATTCTTTTCCCTCAGCTATGCCTGCATTTTGTACTGCCCAAGTTTAAGTCTATAGTCTTGTCTTGCTGATGTTTTTACAAACACCCCATCTCCCTCCATCTCTTCCCCCTACTCGTGTCCACTACCAGAGGGACATTTCTAGAACATAAATCTAATCACATAATTTTCCTGCTTAAAAAAAAAAAAATCCATGAAAGTCTTTTCTTTAGTAGAGGTCCAAACGTTACCTATAAACACATTATGTTTTTCCCTTATATGTAGAAAAAATTGTTTCTTTGGAGACAGAGTCTCACTTTGCAGTCCTTAGTAGAGTTCCATGGCATCATACCTCACAGCAACCTCAAACTCTTGGGTTCAAGCATCCTCTTGCCTCCGCTTCCCCAATAGCTGAACCTATAGGCACTTGCCATAACACCTGGCTATTGTTTAAAGGCAGGGTCTTGTTCTAGCTCAATCTGGTTGAACTTCTGAGCTCAAGCAGTCTACTTGAGAGTGTAATCCCAGAGTGCTGGGATTACAAGGCCTGAGCCACTCCACCTGGCCTATAGAAAAAAATTTTTAATGAGTTTCCAACAATTAAAATCAGGAGCTTCTACTAAATCATCTAGATTTCTGGCTTCTCTTGAGAAAGTAGAACTCTAAGTAAACCATCCCACAGTCCCACAAGACCATAATCCACCCCACTACCTAGTGGGGAAACACACTCTATAGGCAAGCCACTCCTTCAACTTTACTCATTTACCTTTCCTATCTGGCCCCTGAAGATATTTGAGTTTGTAAGCCCTGGCCTAGGAAAGAAAAGCTACATGGCATAGAATGTCAGTCAAGATGTTTTTTCTAATTTCATCCTATTCACTCTTTTCGTATCCTGTTGTTTGAGTTGCATAATTATATTTTATTTTCTCCTGTCAAATTATAATTCCCATAATGACAGACAGTATGTTTTATTTGTGCTTTCATTTTCAGCCCCTACCACGCTGGAGTCTCAGTGAAACTGATTTAAATGATGTTGACTATACTTTCACACTGACATACTGAATTTAAATGTCTACAAAGGCAATATGGACAAAATAGTGTATATCTCCTCTCAGCCACTATTAAAAAATCTTAAAAGTAAAATGTTGTTCATTATTAAATAGGAATCAGCAGAGTCATTTTGGTTTGCAGAGGCCAACCCGCAGCAGTGCTGTGATAGTGCGTGGTGGTGGGAACCTTCAGTGTCATCAGGGTCTCACCCTTTCCTTCTGCCATGACAGTGTGGTTGTGGGGGCATCCCTGACCTTGTTCTGCATTCAGTCTTCTGGAGTGCACTGAGGCAAAACAGCTTCCAGGGGGCTCTGGGTCTTCTTCTTCTTTTTTTTTTTTTTTTTTGAGGGGGAAAGATATTGAAAAGCTTTCTATTTGTTGACATCCATCAGTTAATAAATATTTATAACTTCTCTAAGCAGGTTTCTAATGATTGCTAGTCAGTAAAGGGCATTTTGAACTGTGGTGCTGTAAGGTCTCTTAGAGAATGATGAACTTGGTTAGTGGAGGATTATATGCAGATGATTAATGGAATTTGTACTATAGTTCTTTATGCTTTAGTACATGGAAATGGGTTATCAAACTATAGATCTAGAGGGGTGACATCTCTAGTGCTCTGGATACTTACATTGTTCTGTTAGTTTTGAGGGTGGCCTTTCTCTGCCATGTTTAGTTCTGCTTTTTCAAAGTGTCATATTAAACTACAGGAAAATACATATCTTCACTTGGTATTTTCCTGTGAAGTTAGAGGTAGCTGTTCATATTAAAAAGAATCATAGATTGCCATTGGCAATGAAAAGAAAATCATGTTTAATCCATAGCAGGGTGGTTCCTCTAGGTTAGTCAGTGATGAAACAAGAAAACTGGAAAAATTTGCATCATTGCTCTTTCTTCTTTTCTGTCCAATTACAAACAAGTTTTTTTTGTGACCCTGTTTTTGTGGTGTGTCTTGCAGGTTCAAAACATTCTGGACTGTTCCCTTTCTCAGTAGTGATGACTCAAGTTGTCAACAAGGACGTGTTTGTGTTTGGTTTCTGACAACAGTTTGTGAAAGTTTCTGATATTTTGTTTCTGACAGTCTCCCATTTTATTTTTAGGTATTGTTTCAGGTTTTAAAAATTTTGTTATTTATAATGTTAAAATTTATGAAAAAATGGATAGAAATATTTCTTATGCCCTTCACATCTTTCTATTGAATTGACTAGAGGCTGGTCAGGGCACATTTAGGAAATGAGGTATCTTTGGGACATAACCATGAACTCTATAAGGCTGAATTCCAAGCTGTTGCTGTACTTGATATTGGAAGTCTGATTATGGTCCTTTATACTGATGTTTTAATTAATTTTTCATGCTGCTACTATTATCCCAAAGTTATGCTTATCTAATCTGAGATCAGCATACTTGTAAAAAAATTAATTTGATATTGACGAGCACTGTTTTATAACACTTCTCACACTATATCATGGTTACTTCTTTATAAGTCTTCTTCATGTGTTCCCACAAAGGGCCAGGACATTGCTAAAGGAAACTGCTTTCAAGGTAGCTAGACCAGATATCCAACTTTAGGAAGTCTTGATTGTAGTGTCAAGTAGGTCAGATTTCCTATACAGAAGACTTTTGAAGTTGGAAGTGCATTCGAAATAACGATATAAATTGGAGTATGTTGGGTGACGGGAATGTACAGAATGGAATATAATAGCCACTTTTGACCCCCAGTCCTACCTGGCTTCCCCTTCCCGTGAAACTGATATTCAGTGAACCGGTGAACCAGAGTGTGAGCTCTGTCCAGTTGGGAACACCTGGCAGTGGCAACTGCCTTGTATTTGTTGACTTAAAATCACCCTGGCTTGGGAATTCTGAGGGGACAAGGAACGTGAGGATGGCTGGCATTTAGTTCACAGAATCCCTTTGGGAAGAGGTTAAAGTCTCAGAAGCGGTCAGTCATCCTCAAACCCAGTCCTGCTGTGATTTTCTTTGTCTTGTGTGTTAATGCAGTTAGCCACACTTGAGGAGCAAATTTAAATTTATTTAGAGCATGAATTTGTAAATTTTACCATGAGTTTGTAGATGTTTATTTACCCAGTTTAAGCATTAAACTATCTGAAGTACCTTTCTAAAAAAGGGCTGGCTCTGTATGTGACAGGCACGCCAGACATCATGGCCCCTTCTTCAGTTTATAGCCAAGGACTGATTTATAAAATTAAGTCATTTTTTTTAAAGAACCTGTATGCTAGAACTAGATGAACTGGCTTATTAAGGGGAATGTCTTTTTCCCTAAATACATGATGATAATGATTGTAAATGCCAAAGCATTTCTAGTAGTTGAACATAAACCTTTGGTCTTTATTGGTAATATAAAGAAAAGTTATCTTTTAAAATATTTCACCAAATAGTAATTGTGTATCTCCCCCCCCCCCCCCGTATGTGACTTTCCATGTATCTAGGTATCTTAGTCTATACTGTTTTTTCAGAATGGCACCCATCCTTCCACTGATTGTTTAGTTTTAGTGATTTATCCTTTAGTACGCCATTGAATGAGTTGTGATTACTAAATTGTCAAAATATAATAACTGCTATACCATTTTAACATGTTTTTGGCAATGGATAAGTGTTCTCATTTGAAATTGCGTCATAAAAAACCAGAAGTGGAACTGAAGTATGCCAAAACAGTTGATTTCTTTTGGACTTAAAATGTGTTTCTGGTTTTAATATTTGCTAACAACAAGGTGCTATTCTATGCAATATGAATTATTTACCTAGTTACCACAAAAACACTTGGTATTTCATGCAGTAATGACATTATTTCATTCCAAACAGTAATTTTAGCACTGCAAAATTTCAACTTTTTTTTCTGGCTACTTACAGACTTTGAGTTTTTTTTATTTCAAATTAATATGAGGGTACACATTTTTAGATTACATTGTTCTCACTTCCAAGGTAAATTTCCAGTTGTAAAAGAACCCCTCACCTGGGGTCATGCTATACACCCTTGCATTGTTACATGAGGTGAAATCCCTACAGTTATAGCTCTTTTTATTCCATCTATTGTGATTAGTGTAAGTTGTAATCTATACTGAATATAGATCTTTGATGAAGGATTTTTGCATAAGCATAATTCATTCACTCTTTTATTAAACCAAAAAATACTTTTTGGGTGCTGAAGATACATTGACTTAAGAAGTTAAACATCTTTCATGGGACTTTTTAATTGTGGATAAACAGGTAGTAAGGCAGAAAATACATAAATTTTAAAAATAGTCAAGATAATTTTAGTGGGTCAAAAGTGTTAAGAGAAAAATAAAGCAAAGTGTTATGATAGATAATGCAGGGTTGGGGCTGTGGAAGACTCATCTCAACTTTCCCAAGAAGAAAGATGAGGTTATGTGATACTTTCTAGGGACATGTTTTATAACATTCTATCTTCCTGTCTTGAGCTAATTTGCAATGGTACATATACATAGTATTTACAAGTAATTTTAAGGGAAAATAGGCATATAAAATACTGGGAAATGATTCTTGATACTAAAGTTAATAAATTTACACCATAATTTAGTTACTAGACAAAAAATTATTAAAATTATATTTATTAACATTAACAAAAGTTTAAAGTATAATTTAATCGAGTGATGTTAATAGATATGCGAGGCATAAGAAAAATTTAAAATAGCAAGTTACTCATCCCAACCACCACCACCCATTTCCTGTGGCTATGATCAGATTTTAAATGTTCTTTCAAAAATAAGGGTTTAAATGTTAAATGTGCTATTTTCTACCTTATCTATAAATTAATTATTGCTCCTTTGTTTTGAAACAGCCTTTGAGTAGGTTTCAGTAAAAACAGGTATAATGTTTACAAAAGCAGTGAATTTAAAACAAAAAAAGTAACAGCCGATAAATAAGAAGGAAACTTTAGTATTAGTAAAGTAAAGCTTTAGTATTAGTACGAAGGTTTATTATGACCTTTTAATACCCAAGTAAAGGACAACTGATTATGTTGTTCTCAAGCTCTGTTAAGTAATAAAGCAGTAACATTAGCAGTTTATTCATAAAACCCCCCAAACCTTTTTTAGTTGCTTTTGTGTCTCTAAAAGATGGTGATCATGAGTCTCACTACATGAAGGGTTTTGAGCAACAAAATGAACGACATGTTATGTAGCAATTACAGCGCTATTCCTGCATGTGACTTTTCTTTATATTGAGACCAATTGAAATTCCAGGATAAAAGAAATACTGAAAAGGTCAGAGTGGTGTGGTTTAAGTATGCAGCAAGCAGATTATTTTAGGATTGTTTGTACAAAAGCATGAGAAAAGAGTGTAACAGTTGGGGTGGGAATAGAGAACTACACATATTTCAGAAAAGTGAATCATGGGCCTTAAAGTGGGAAATTGTGGGAGCTCAAGCTTGAGAGGTAAGCAGGTGCTAACCATGAAAAGCCTTACCTTGGAAGCCTTTAGAATCTTAGGCTAGGATTGACGTGGTCAGATTTACTTTTTATTTTTTTTATTTTTTATTTTTTGTAGAGACAGTCTCACTTTATCACCCTTGGTAGAATGCTGTGGCATCACACAGCTCACAGCAACCTCCAATTCCTGGGCTTAGTCAATTCCCTTGCCTCTGCCTCCCACTGCCAAGTAGCTGGGACTACAGGCGCCCATCACAACACCTGGCTATTTTTTTGTTGCTGTTTGTCCAGGGCCGGGTTTGGACCGCCACCCTTGTGCTGCCCCAGATTTACATTTTAAAAGATCACTCTGGTAGACCAGAAGTGGCAGGGAGCCTAGTTGGAAGGTTGTCACATTAATCTAAACGACAGGTTTTGGGGATTGGAACTGAGACAAGAGTAATTCAGACCGAGATAAGGGGAACGGATTTGAGAACTATTTAGGATATATAATGGACAGAAATTGGTGATGGAATGAATTGGGAGATAAGGCAGAAGAATAAAGCAAAATCCAGGATGTTTATATTGATCTGAATTAAAAAGGGTTTTTAGGTGTGTGGGTAGAAAAGGATTCATGGAATCTTGATTATATAGAGAAGCTCAGCTTTTTAGGCAGAAATGGACTTCAAAAAACAAATGGCCATAGTATCAGAGAGAATATTGTAATAAATGCCAGAGAACCAGAAAGATATGGAGGTAAAATGTTATAGCCAGAGCCAGGAACATTGGAATTAAGATTCAGAGGAAATCCAAGTCTATGAAATGACAGTGTTGAGCTAGACTGTGTTTATGGAAAATCTCAGTGGCTCAGGTTCTCACGTGAGTTTTCTGAATTAAGCCTAAACTTCGGTATCCAGAGATAGTTATCCAGAGATAGTTATCCAGTGGTGTTTTCCACTTTGGCAGAATCTCAAAAATGTTTCTACTAATTTCAAATGTGACTTTGCCTTTATATTCTTGGTAATTACAAGAGTGACCTGTTGAATAGCATTTTTTCACTATTGTCCATTAGGATGTTATAATGTTTGGCCAAAAATAATTTTGCTTTGGGGGTAATTAATATTCAGAAGTTCTTGTAGCTGATATTTGGGTGGATGGCACAAGCTTTTTCAGAAGGTTGTTCTTGCCTGGAATATGGATGAATTATGTTATCAGACTATAAAAGGAAACTTTATAGCCATTGTTGATATTACTACATCAACAATGAATGTTCTGTAGCCATAGCAAATAACCTAAAAGTAGAACTAGTTCACCTTATCTCGAGTACTATTTGTTTCTATTTTCTTTTAACTTTTATCTTATCTAAGTTATATACGTATGGTAATTTTAAAAATCATAGTTTGTACAAATCTTACAATGAAAAAATAGCAGTTATCTTTATATCCGTTCTCCAGTCTCTGATTCAACTTTTGATTTTTTTTTTCTTTGCCAATTCTTATTTACCTCTAAGTTTCCAAATAGCTGTCTTATTTTTCTCCTTTCTTTTTTCTTTTTTTTTTCAGTTTTAGATATTATCTAATAGCTTTTTATTATGGGAGATAAGTAATTAGCTTTCTTAATTCATCACCCCTTCCAAGGAACATATACTTTTCAGTTTTCCATTAACTTCCTAATATTGTTATAGCTTAATTTTTAGTTATACAAATATTAAGTAGTTTATTTTTATTTTTATTTTTTGAGAGAAAGTCTCACTTTGTTGTCCTCGGTAGAGTGCTGTGGTGTTACAGCTTACAGCAGTTGTCCTGCTTCTGCCTCCCAAGTAGCTGGGAGTATAGGCACCTGCCACAATGCCCGGCTATTTTCAGAGACAGGGTCTTTCTCTGGCTCAGGCTGGTCTCAAACTGGTGAGCTCAGACAATCCACCCGCCTCGGCCTCCTGGAATGCTAAAATTAAAGGCGTGAGCCACCATGCCTGGCCTAAGTATTTTATTATTATGACTCTTCGAATATTAACAACATTAGAAACAGAGAGAGTACTAGGATTACATTTCCTTTCTTGTAAAACTTCTAGAGGTTTTTTTCTTTTATAAATATCATTTTTTATGCACTATCTCTAATTTGCCCCCAGATTCTCTGAAAGATATGCTACTTTTCTCTCAGTACTTAGTCATCTTATATAATACATCAGATCCTTCTTATGTATGTGACTCATTTTTGTGGAATTTCCTGTCCTCATTATTTTGGAATGATAGCTTCTTAAATCATCTATCTGTATAGCTGTTTTGTGAGATCTCTTTTTAATATTTGTATTAGACGAAGTTCAGTCAGGAAACTGTAAACCACAGTAGGTACTTGAACATAGGGGATTTAATATAGGAAATTACAAGGAGAACTGAAATAGCCAAAGGGGAATAGTTAAGCTCCCTATTAACGATTGCAGAAAGAGGCTGCCACACCAAAGCAGTGGGAACAAAAGCAAAGACATTGGCGTTACCAGAAACTGGGATCCTAGACTGGTGTCCTGTGGAGTTCAAACTTTGGAAGGTACTGCCCGAAAAACAGGAAGGTGCCTGCAGAGCTGTGGTGGATTCCTGAAGATAGTGCTGCATGTTGGTATCTTGGAGGTTTGCAGTGTGGCAAGTCTGGGAATGCCAAAGCAGGTGACAATTTGAAAGGAAACGCAATTGCTTGAGTAATGCTGATAGATACTGAAAAAAACATCGCACCCCCCCCCCCAAAAAAAAAAAAAAAGCGGGAAGAAAACCTCTTGTTTCCTCATCCTACCCTTTAGTCTCCCTCTAGTGCAGTGGTTCTCAACATTCCTAATGCCGCAGTGTATTTCCATTGTTAAAAAGGGGTCACGACCCACAGGTTGAGAACTGCTGCTCTGATGTGTCCTATTACCTGAATTGAAGGGAGAGCCAGGATGTCATCAGTGTGCAGAGTGCAGAAGGTGTGGTGTGGCCTGAGAGATGATGAGGATAGTCCACCCCCGCTCTATACTCAGTCCCCTCCATGTGCACCTGGACTTCCACGTGAAACAGTGCTAACAACTTACTGCTTCTACCTAAAAAGGTGCCACTGTTTTCCTTCAAATGAAGATGCTCTCATGTTCATCCCCCCCAAAAAAATATGGTGTCCAAGTCTGTATATTAATTTCTTTTCTAATTTAGGAAAATACCCCCTCCACCAAACACCTAAATATTATTTACCCTAAAGCCTAAATTGTAATATTAACTGTCATAAAAAATTCTTAAAATAATACAGGGAAAAGATGAAGGAGAACAAAAGAAATAAGGTAATATATATAATTCCTTCATTATCACTTTAATGATTCTATTTTTCCTCTCTAGAATACTGAACTCCATGTTTGTTTGTTTTGATCCCATGTTGCTGTGCTCTAAATGTTTGTGTCTGCCCAAATTTGGATGTTGAAACTTAATGTCTAATGTTATCACAAGACGTGACCTTTGGGAGGTGATTAGGGTCATGTGGGCCACACTCTGTTGAATGGTACCGGTGCAGAAGAGTTCTGAGGAAGCCTCTTAGTCCCATGCTTCTTCTACTGTGTGAGGACACAGCAAGAAAATGCCGTTGAGGGGGAGTAGGCCTTCACTAGACACAAGGTCCTGGTGCCTTGATCTTGGACTTCCCAGCCTCTAGAACTGTCAGCAATGTATTCTGTTGTTTATAAATCACCCCATCTTAAGCTTTTAGGTTTCACAGCCTGAACAGACTAAGATACATGTCTTCCCTTTTCTTGGTTTCTTCTATTAGACTGTTGGAGCATATTCTTAAATAGGTTCTTGTCTGAATGTATCTTTTTGTTTCTTAACTGGGTATGGTGCTCATGCCTGTAATTCTAGCACTCTGGGAGGCCAAAGTGGAAGGATTGCCTGAGAGTCAGGTGTTTCCTACCAGCCTAAGCAAGAGGAACACTTTTTCTCTATAAAAAATGGAAAACTTAGTAGAGTGGGGTGGCACACACCTGTAGTCCCAGCTACCCAGAAGGGTGAAGTAGGAAGGTTGGCTCAAGGCCAGGAGTTTGTAGAGGCAATGAGCTGTGAAGATTCCACTGTATTGTAGCTGGGGTACCTTTCGGCTCCCAGAAGTATCTGTCAGTATAACACCTTCTAACCAATCATGCTTTCTCTCAAATAAATATAATTCAGTGTTTTTCTTTGGTGGTGGTAGGATGGAGATTGGCCTAAATATCTGACATTTTTAAATGGGAAAGAATCAGAAGATATTAGTCAGAACATAAAATATTTAACTGTTTTTGTTTAATTTTCCTAGAGAATGCTATGAGAGACCTATTTGTTACTAAATGGGGCAAACTCATTTAAATTCAGAAATAAAAAGTTTATGATATTCCATACTATATCCTATTAGGTTATATTTTCTAAGTGTCCCATACATGTGATGATATTTTATCATATTATATCTTTTGTACAGTGTTTGCTTACTCACTGTTTCCGTGAGCTACAGAATCCATGCAACAGCAAACAGTGGTCCCCGCCCTAGTGAGATTTTCCTGTCATAGGCACTCTGGAATGCTACTGTGTTAAAGTAATCAACCATTTTAAAAGGCGGATCAAATTCAAACTGACTCGAGAGTGTAGTTTTTTTGTGCTCTGTGGTATTATTTCTGTTGTGGCGCATTTGCACAGTCCTTTATAAGCAGTCTTTAGATAGATAACCTCTCCTGCAGAGGTTATAGTTACTTTTTCAGGGCCAGTGCAAATAAATGTCAATGTTGGGATTCTTATATAGAGATTTCTAAGGTTCCCATAAACCATACAATTATTTTGACATTATAAAGGGATCAAAAAATTAATAAGAAAGACTGAGTAGGTGCATTTATATTTCTACCCACAGATCATTTAATAGTGTTAACTGCAGCATAGGGTATTTGATTCAAAAATAAGCCATGGGAAATTTAACCAAAGTACATAAAAGGAATTCTTGATTAGATGAAAAGCATAATAGTCCTGAGTGGAGGAAAATCAGTGTTACTTTGTAATTCATATTGGAAATAAGTTAATTCCTTTCAAAATAATTTGAAAATGTATGTATTTCCAAACCACATTCCCAGCATTTAAAAAAGACTTCAAAAAGCTGTACATATTTAATGTGCACAACTTAATGAGTTTGGAGATATGTATACACCTGTGAAACCAGTATTTTTTTTTTTAGTTGGTGTTTCCTTTATTTTTGTTTTGGATTTGTCTGAAAGTCATAGTCAAAATTTCATGGGATATTCTTGGCAAACCTAGATAATGAAATTTTGAAAAAGGAATGATGAGATGGAATTTAATAATAATACATAAAGTTACAATTAAAAGAGCATGCTACAGGTAAGGGTATACAAACTAATGAGACTGACTAGGAAACTCAAGAACATACTTGAGTATATATAAATATTTAATTTCTAATAATACTGGTATTTTATATCAATAGGGAGAGAATAGACTCCTAAATAATGGCAGAGACAATATTGGCCATATGTGTTTGGAGAAAGGAATTTAAAAAGTGAAAATGTTGATGAATAGTTACATGCCCTCATAGACAAAGACCTCGAAAGGAAATTATTTTTAGATTTAACTACTTTAAAATGTAAATGCTCCTCAAGTAATATTGCCAAACCAGAGACAGACTTGTAGCATTTGTGACAAAGTTGTCATTCACTTAGTTGACATTTTTTGAGCTCTTTGTATGAGCATGTAGCTCATGTTTGCAGTGGAGAAAGGAGATAATAAACATTTATAAATATAATGATTTCAGATACTGTATATACTCGAGTATAAGCCGAGTTTTTTCCGGCACAGAATTTGTACCGAAAAACCCGAACTTGGCACAAATTTTGTGCCGAAAAAACTCAGCTTATACTTGAGTATATACGGTAATTATTTGTCAATCCTTATACTATTGCCATTGTTTTTTTTAGAACTGTTTGGAGTATTCTAGAATGTTTAAACTTTGATCTTTCTACTGTTGGCCACAAAGTCCTACATGATGTGAGCCCTGTCTGCCTTCCCAGTCTCATCTCCTCTGTGTTCCCTCCCAATTTATCTGTGTTATACTGGCCTTTTATTTCTAGAACTTGTCATTCGAGTGTTTTTACCTCTGCCTGGATAGTCCTGTAGCTATCACCTCTTCATTCTTTGAGTATTTGTCCCAGTGTCACCTATTTAGCACAGAATTGTCCCCTGATATCTATGTGTCAAGTGGCCCTACCTTTTATTCACTATCACATTACCCATTTTATTTTCTTAATTCAACATAAATTTATCTGAAATTACCATCTGATCGTTTGCATCATCACCTCCCTCCACTGAAATACAAGCTCCAGGAGAATAGATGTAATTTCTTTCTTATTCATAGAGCATAGTATGTGCTCAAAAAGTCTGATAATGAATGAATACATCCTAGTTCACTGTTTTCAGAATGGGGCTACAAATATGAGTAGTGTGTAGTTCCTGTTCCTTTGCAGTTTTCAGCCCAGTACGAGAAAAAAAATAATGCTCAATACTGTGATGCTATGATAGCCTCTAGTCTTAGTCACCAGACCACACAAGTATAACTGAGTAAGTGACGAATGTCTAGTAAAAGGTACACGGAGCAGCTAGCTTATTGTGAGTGAAGGGGATGGACAATGAGTTCGCATTGGCATTTGAAGTTGGAGGTCCATCTAGGACATCCTGGTGGCAGCAATTCAAAAAGGAGTTAAATGTGTATATAGGTCTGGAACTTGGGAGAGGCCGCACCTAAATTTGACAGTTTTCAGCTTATATTTAATAATGAAAGCTGTGATTATGAATAACCCTATAAAACTCAGTAGAATAAAATGAGAATAGGGTCAAAGGATCATTCCAGAAATCATTATAATTTGGCATGTGAGTGATGACAAGATGTGACTAGGTAAGTATGATGAAATCTAAAAGAGTGTCATTGAATCCAAGAAAATCAATGTCTAATACCAAAAGGTAACTCTGCATTCTCCCTGTCCAAATCCAGTTTTTACAAGAAAAGCCTTGAAGTTGTTTGAGTTAATTAGTGTAATTTTCCATTATTAATTATAGCATCTAGTTAGGCTAAGATATATCCCCTAGATGTCACTATATTTTCTATGAACCAAAAGACTCATCATCTCTATTTTAAGACTGTAATGGAGTGAATATTTATAGTCCTTCCAAGTAAAGTAACTTCTGAGATTTTTTACCACTTAGATTTTTGTTTTTTTTCCCTCTTAAGGATTTTTTGATTCTCACTATGATTTCTGCAATTATGAAGTCTTAAATTAGAAATCTTAGATGATACTTAAAATATTAAAGCATATAACATGTCTTTAAAATGCTAATTTTTAGCACTATAAATGTAATTCAACAAACTTCACATTTAAAATACTACATTTTGATTTTAAGAACCCATAAGATCTAAAATGCACGAAGTCTTGTAGTGTAATGTGAAGTCAGCTAATGTGATGCTTCCAGATGTGTTCTCTTTACTTAAGATTGCTTTGGCTATTTGGGCTCTTTTGGTTCCAAGTGAAGTTTAGGATTATTTTTTTCTAACTTCTGTAATATGCCTGGTATTTTTATGGATATTGCATTCAATCTACAAATCACTTTGGGCAGGGTGGACATTTTAACGATGTTGATGGTACCAAGGCGCAAGCAATGTTTTCCCGTTTCTTGTGTTGTCTGTGTCTTTTCATTCGTGTTTTGTAGCTCTCCTTGCAGATCTTTCACCTTCTTGGTTAAGTATATTTGTAAATATTTTATTTTCATTGTAGCTGTTGTGAATGGTAGTGAGTCTTTGGTTTGACTCTCAGCTTAACTGTTAGTGATTTATAAAAATGCTGCTGATTTTTACACATTGATTTTGTAGATTCCAAGAGTGTTTTGGTGGAGTCTTTAGGGTTTTCTAGATATAAGATCATATCATCAGCAGGGATTGTTTGATCTCCCTTTTCCGATTTGATGCCCTTTTATTTCTTTCTCTTGCCAGATTGCTCTGGCTAGGACTTCCAGTATTATGTTGAATAGAAGTGGTTACAATGAGCACCCTTATCTTTTTCTGGTTTGTTGGAGGAATGCTGTCAACTTTTCCCTATTCAGTATGATGTTGGTTGTGGGTTTGTGACTTTTATGATTTGGGGATGTGTTCCTTCTATGTCTAGTTTGTTGAGAGTTTTTATCATTAAAGGGTATTGGATTCTCCATAATGAATATTTTTTCTTCTGCATCTGTTAATGGGATCATATGGTCTTTGTTCTTGTTTCTAATAATGTGATGAATCATGTTTATTGATTTGTATATGTTAAACCATCTCTGCATCCCTGGGATGATAATCCACATTTGACCACAGTGGATTACCTTTTTGATGGGCTGTTGAATTCAATTTACCAGGATTTTGTCAAGGATTTTTGCAGGGATATTGGTCTGTAGTTTTCTTTTGTTGATGATATTGGCTTCATAGAATGAGTTAGGGAGGCTTTTCTCCTCCTTGATATTATGGGATTGTACCTGTAAGATAGGTACCAGTTCTTAGTAGTATCTGGAAGAATTCACCTGTAAAGCAATTGTTCCACCACATTTTTTTTTTTTCTTTTTCGTTTTGGTTAGGATTTCCTTTTAATTACTGCTTCAATTTCTCTGCTCATTATTTGTCTATTCAGTTTCTGTTTCTTCCTTATTTAGGTTTGGGAGATTATGTGTTTCTAATAATTTACATATTTCCTCTAGACTTTCTAGTTTGTTTGCTGAGAGATTTCATAGTATTCATGAATGATATTTTGCTTTTCTGTAGTATCAGTTGTAATGATTAGTTCTTTTTCATTTCTGATTGAGATTATTTATTTATTTTTTTGAGACAGCATCTCACTAACTATGTCACCTTACATAGAGTACAGTGGTGTCACAGCTCACAGCAACCTCAAACTCTTGAAAGACGATAGACAGATGGCCAGTAAACACATTAAGAAATGCTCAGCATCACTAATCATCAGGGAAATGCAAATTAAAACTACAATGAAATACCACCTTCCCCCTATCAGAATGACCATTGTTAAAAAGTCAGAAAAATGATAAGTGCTGGCATGCATGTAGAGAGAAAGGAACACTTATATCATGTTGGTAGGGCTGCAAATTGGTATAACAATTATGGGAAACAATATGGAGATTCTTTAAAGAAATAAATGCAGCCCTACCATCGGCTTCAACAATCCCACTACTGGGTATCTACCCAAAGGAAATTAAGTCATTTTATCAAAATGTCACCTGCACTTGAATGTTTATTGCAGCACAATTTACAGTCACAAAAAATGTGGAGTCAGTTTGCATACCCTTGAATTCATGAGTGGATAAAGAAAATGTGATACATATGTGCACCATGGAATACTACTTAGCCATAAAAATGAATAAAATAAGGTCATTTGAAGCAACTTGGTTGGAATTTGAGATCATTGTCCTAAGTGAATGAAAAAATAAACACCGTATGTTCTTACTGATAACAAAAAGCTTGAAGTCTAAAGGCAAAGACTGCATTTCTGAAACAACCAGAGAAACACAGAAGCAGGCTGAGGTGACTGGACTGATAAATTATATGAGACTGAGAGAGGCCAGTGTGAGATAAGTAAGTGAGAGAATGTCACCTGGGCCTGAGGTGATGGCATTTAATCGTAGACTTGAGGATTGACAGGTGGACAGGCATCCAGATTAAATAACGCCCTGGCCAAAGCAAATGGGAGAGTTTTCTGAAATCGATAATTTTAAATGCTGATTAAATTTGAAATGCTACAATTATTTGTTTTACCAGATGGAACGATAACCAGTAAAAGTCAGTTAGTGCAGCTCACTATGATCATTGTTAACATTTAAGGAGTCCATTGTTCTCAGCTTTTTTACATGGAGAAATAAAGGCATAGTTTAAAATTGTAAAAGATTATAGACTGAATGATGTACTTGGTGCAAGGTTTTGTCCTTTGACTTCTCAATAAGATTGAGAATTGATTACAGAAAGAAACATTTTGGGGGCCAGGTCTTGACCAAAGAGGCATGCTCTCAAAATGTCTTTAATTTCTGGTTTCTGACTCTGCTCTCCCATTTGAAGTCATGAGTTTATATTTTATATTATTTTAAAATGGCAGAACTAATAAAGAACAGCTGTGCTAATGGCCCCACAAGAAACTGGAGTAAAAAAATTAAAACTTGACGTGTTACAATATAGCTTTTGTGTGAATTTTCTGGCTTTAGAAATGATACTTCAGTTGCCACTTCAGTTCTGTTGAGGGACAGCATAAGGTGGGGTCGATGTAGAAGTGGAGCCCAGGATATGCTCTGCTCCTCGTTCTGTTAGGCCTGATGGGAGGCTCTTCTCGAAGTCCAGTGTTTGCAGGCATGGGGTCCCTGGAGTCCCTTGCATCAGCGACAGTGGGGACAGCTGTGGGAGGGAGTGGCAGTGAAGGAGGCTTCCTACCATGCCTCGAAGCCTGTGTTCAGAGGCAGAGGACTAGCAGAATCCCTCTCTCTACATGGGAGTGAGAATTAAAGAAAAAAATTAATCTGAGCATTTGGAATAAAATCCTTTCTTGGATTGAGTCTGTAGACACGTGTAGTTTATTTATTGTTTGAAGTAACAAGTATTTATACCTGCTAAGGAACCAGAAACTGATGAAAATAATTAGAAAAAAAATACCAAAAAGAATTGCCTACTCTATAGGAAAGAAATGACATTTTATTTTGTAATTAATAGCTAAAAGTTCAAGAATTTTCTTTTGGAATTTTGAATAAAAGTGTTTGAGTTATATTTTGAAAGAAGTTGTTATTAGTGATTTAGAATTACTCCTTTCTTTGTCATCTAAAAGTGTAGAGGGCTGGCCTTATGTTTATCTCTGTATTTGTATTTTAGTGATTACTTTACTTAGGATCAAGGTATGGTATGAATTCTTTATCCATTTGACATTTCGAAACTTTCAAGTGGTGGAAAACTCTTTCTTTCTAAAACTGTCCTTTGTCAAAGCTGCCTGGCAATCATGATAATGAGAGAATACGAAATCACTTTGTGGGTTCATGTTTTGTTGATAGTGTAATCTGTTGTCTAAAAATAAAATTAGCTCAATTTTTCTCCTCCTTTGTATCAACTTGAAAAAAACCCAATATTCTATAGGTGACCTTTGCCTTTAACTTTGTGAGTATTTATACTTAGAAAAGCTTCCAAAGGTAAATGTTCAAATTTACTTTCAATTTATTTATTTTTTACATAGGTAAAACTTTATTTAAACTTACATGTTTGTTAAATGAGCTCGTATTTCATTATATGAGGAAACTGCAGATGCTTTTGGCTGTTTGATTCTAAGTGTAGGAAAAATAAATAAATCAGTTGTGACATAATTTCAATTGAATTTTTTGGCAGTTTTTCAAGTCTTGTTTGTTAAATATTTCATAAATTGTTTAATTTAGGGCAAATATGTATACCCACTTGTATTATGAGTCTAATACAAGTGGGTATACCCATTGAAATAAATATCTTTTAATATTTTTCTTTAACTGGTTTCCCTTTGTTAAGAGACAGGAAGAGGTGAGATAAAACAAGATTAAGCAGATATTACAGCCTCCTCGGGTTAAATATATATATTTGTAACTACATATGCCATTTCTTTTGTGGCTATAATAGTAATATTTAATCCTTTAAAATACGCTAAAATGTGCCTATGATATAAAATAATATAAATATCTATTGTTTTCTCTTACATTTTAAGTTGATACAAATAAATATTTCTCAACCTAGCAACAGTCAGTATTTCAGCCTTTTGGCAGGGTTTCTGTAATGTGATCTTCTACCCATGTTTTCTATCTCACGATTTACAGTAAATTAGTAAATATATTTTACCCAGAAAGATTTACTTCCTTGGGTTATATATTCAAATGATCCTAAATTAAAGGAATTAACTGAAATTATTTGTAAAATACTACAAGGGATTTTCACTTTATTGACTTCTAGTTTTATTTATAAATTGCCTATGATAAGGGTTTGTTTGAAAATCCTCAGCCACTGTTAAATACTTCTCAATCTGTATATAACATATTTCAAGAAATATTCTTAAGCAATACTTTGAAAAATGTTCTTATTAGGTAAATGGAATAATAGAAATTTGTGACCTATAAAGCAAAAAGATAAAAACCCAAAGCAAGCAAACAAAAAAAAAACCTGTTAGTTTTACATTTTTGCTACTTATTCAAAGCTACCAGAATATTTCTTCAGAATTATATGTAGACTCTCAACCTAATTCTTACCCTTACTAGTTAGGAGACCTTCTTATCTCAGGAAACAGCATAATAGCATAGCATAGCCTAGCAGGATTTTGACTTTATCTCTTCAGAAGGTTGGATGACTACTCTGAACCTCGGTTTATTAATCTGTAATTTGGATATAGTAAGAGTATCTTTATGGTGAGAATTAGATGAGTTTATATTTGTGCTATGCTTGAGTTATATTTCATCCAAAAGACATGGTAGCTATATTATAATAATTTTTATTATCTGTTATAATAAATGTAATTTTAATATTGGGATAATTATAATTATCACTAATCATTGTGTTCCAGCATCCTTGTTAGCATTCCAAATTCTATAACTATAACTAAAACTATTTTTATACTATTATTTTATAGTGCCCCCTACTAAAGGAATTAAGATATTTTTAAAGAGTCTTACTTTTACATAAAAGTACTCAAGCTTGGCACTTATGTTTATTATTGGCAATTTGTAATAATAAATTACAGTCTTTAGATAAAGGAATAATTCCATGTGGTTATCAGTTACCTGTCACTTAGTTATTACAAAAATTTTGATCTTTCTTTAATAAGTTATATGTCATATATTTTGTTTATATTAGCAGAAATTAGAGTTAAAATGCTCAAATATAATGCCTTCTTTTGCTCCCAGCAGAGGTACTTAAAATTAGTCTTGAGCAACCAGATGGTAGTATGCTTATATGGGACTTATGCTACTTTCTTTTCTGCTGGGATGGGACAGGGAGTTACCACTTGTAAATATTATTCTGTGGCTATATGTTGATTTATATGGTAAACTTTCATAAGAAACTTTAGGAAGTAACCCAGTTCTTATTTTTTTTTCACTGCATTTGTATCTGATAAATGCACTGTTTTAAAAATTACACTTCTCCCTTCAGAGAAATTATGTATATTTAAAATTAGACTTCTGAATCTTGATAATATGCCAAAACTAACCCTGTTTTCCTTTCATTTTAGTTCAGACTTGGTTCCTACAACCTAGAGAAAGTTGCAAGCCCAGCTGAGGTCATTAGAGAACTTATTTGTTACTGCCTGGACACCATCGCAGAAAGTCAGGCCAAAAATGAGCACCTGCAGAAAGAAAATGAAAGGCTTCTGAGAGATTGGAATGACGTTCAAGGACGGTGTGTACACAATGTGCCTGCATTATAAAAATGCGGAGCTTTCCTGATATTGCTGTAGTTTTTACATTATTCATTTGTTAATTTATAATATGTGTAGATTAGCATACATTTAAAATAAAAATCTGTTATAAATTATTCCTTTGCTTAATATGCTTAAACTAAATTCTTATTCACTATTGTAATTAACACTTTGATGTCATTACTAATGTGGTGGCACCAACAAACTTAACAGTGATAAAGAGTAATTGGGCATTAAGGATCAGAACCCATTAATATTATTTAAAAATTTATGTAGTGGATATTTATAGGATTAATTAAGCTCGAATTATAGGATTAATAATGAACAAAAAAGAGACATGAAATATAAGTAAGCATACTTGATTCCTTATTAGGAATCAATGAATGGCAAATATTCAAATGATATGCATTTGGACTCCTAACAGAAGCTTATTTCTCTTGATTGATTAAAAATTCATGCTAGGAGCATTTGTAAAAGATGAGGCAATTGTGGTTCCTGGATAAGACAATTGAAGTCTTTTATTTTCCTGGCTTTGCTTCTTACCTTTTAAATGATGGGAAAAAAGGTGATTTTTTTAAATTAATAACCCTTTTCAACTAAATAATAGTTTAGGCTGCCCCAGTGTGTAACCTGCATTACTTTATTATGTAAAAGATGTTTGAAGTAAATAAATATACATGTACATGTACCATGTATAACATGTACATGTTTATACATATGTGTGTGTACATATATGTGTGTGTATATGTATGTAGACAGAGAGCAATGTCTGAAAAAATTATGTGGAATACATGTAATAATGATAATAATTATTATTGCATTCAGTACATCTAGTAGATTTTAAAATCTTTCTTTCAAGCAGATAGCTCTGTGGTATAGAAATACTTATCCTAAATACTTAAAGTCCTTTTAGAACAACCATTGTGATTGTTCTATATGGACATTAGGAAGTATTAATATATGGGAGAGTACATGAAAAATTGTGAAGGTTTTACCATTATCAATATATGCATATTAAAATAAGGCTGACTGAAATTATTTTTCTGTACTTTTTATTATATTTATTAAAGCAAAACATGTAACAACTGGTTGTATTTGGCCTCAGTTATTATGTTAAAGTATTTAGATTCTTGTCTTCTAGCTCTAATTAATTTTTATCTCTAATTATATATATCTAGCTTTATATAAATAATATAAAAGTGAGACCAAATCAAAACTATGTAAGAATTAGAAAATCTTGCAAACAATAATTTATTTTATTCATTTTAGTATGAATCAGTATAAATATCTATGCTACAAAACATTGTTTTGGACTGATATCTGTAATTTGGGTGTATTTTTCTATTTTGTATATAAAATAAATCAAATTAAAGAAGATGTGCTGTAGTCGTGATAAGCCATTATATTGAAAACTCAAAATACCCACAGGATGATAGGAAATTTGATCCACAAATTGCCTACAAAAATGCAGACTGGGTACTTGGTACTTGAACAAATTGCTTTAACATGTCTGCCAGAGGTTGAAAGAGGTATTATCTCATCAGTATTCAACAGCACTCCCATAGAATTGAAAGCAGCAGGGAACGAAGATGAGACAGTGGGACAGATGCCCCCTGTGCTGTGAAACAGCGTGTGTGAGGGGCACACGTAATATGTGCTTCACAGATGCTTGATTTGCTATTTCTGAACTACCCAGAAAGTGCTTATGTCTGTGGCAGGAAATATCCTGTTTAATCAAAAGCACATTCCTGTCCCCCTCACCTGCCTTATTATGATCCAGCCATGTTTTTTTGTGTGTGTTTGTGTGTTATTAGAGGATCACACATATTCTTCAGCGGCTGAAGATGTGTGCCATTGAGGTGGCCCTAAAAACTGACAGGAAAGAGAATCCACTCAAGAAAATTCTAGGTTCTTGATTGTATTCCAATATTACATTAGTAGCTTTATGAATTTCCCGAATTTTTTTTTCTCCCCTTTCAGAGGAGAGATGGCGCCTTTAAGGAACTGCAAATACATCTCATGGTGGCCAAGCAGGACTTTCTTAGCATTCCCTCTGCAGGGCCTTAGTGTTCTGGAAAATGAGCAAAGGATTTAGTTACAGCTCCAGGTTCCATGAGGTAGCAGTGCTGATCAAGAGTCCTTGTGAGATTAGAAATAAGACCTGAGCTTACTGAGCCAGGTAACTGGGGACTTAGAAAGTAGAGAATCATCAGAACTGGGGCCATGATGTTTAGTCTGCTCACAGGTCAGTTTTCAGGGCAACCTCTAATTCTACTTGCGTCAGTGTCCATTCTAGATCCAGTCACTTCTTCTCTGTCACCATTTCAGACTGTGGTGAGAAGTTCCCCTTTAAAGTATGCTAGATGGTCCTTAAATATATTTAATATGTAATATAGGATGTTATATGAGCAAAAAACAGTCACGTACACATATACTTAATAATATGGAAAATTTTATGGTATAGTAAGTGGAGATGTGCATCATCAAAAATATGAACAATATTCCATTGTTTGAAAAATATACAGAGGATACAGAAAATACACATTTTAAGAAAGTTAGAAACTATTAAGTTTGTAATATTCAATATACCGTATATACTTGAGTATAAGCCGAGTTTTTTGGCACAAAATTTGTGCCGAAAAACCTGAACTCGGCACAAATTTTGTGCCGAAAAAACTCGGTTTATACTCAAGTATATGCAGTATTACTTACATTTGTTATCTTGTATCTTATCCCTTGTAATTGCAAAAGTCATATGTGACTTGACTGTTACAAGTTTAATAATAGTTTTTTCCTTTCTTAAAATGGGCACACAGCCAGGTGTGGTGGCTCAGACCTGTAATCCTAGCACTCTGGGAGGCCGAGGTGGGTGGATTGTCTGAGTTCACTGGTTTGAGACCAGCCTGGGCTAGAGCAAGACCTTGTCTCTAAAAAATAGCTGGGTGTTGTGGCAGGAGCCTGTAGTCCCCGCTACTTGGGAGGCTAAGGCAAAAGAATCACTTGAGCCCAGGAGTTTGAGGTTGCTGGGAGCTATGACATTGTGACACTCTACTGAGGGCAACAAAATGAGATTCTATCTCCAAAAAATTAGAATAGAATAGAATAGAATAGAATAGAATAGAATAGAATAGAATAGAATAGAATAGAATAGAATAAACATTTTTTAGTTCCCTGTGTATATTTACATAGAAGATATGTAGAAGTAGAAAATTAAAAGTTCATAATGTATGTGGAATTGTGGATTAAATTTTTCTTTACTTTTGGCAGATATTTTTGCATTTATTTTGTTACTTTAATCATAAATCAACGTGAATTATGTATCACGCTTATGTTCAAAGCCAAGTATAAAGTGATTTCCATTTGGGATAAAAAGGAATAAACAAGGCTAGAGTGAAGAAGGAGAAATTATAATATGCTTAAAAATAGTGAGATTTAATGTGTAGACTTTTAACATGTATATTTGCTGGGGTTTTTTTGTTTGTTTGTTTTACTGTTTAATCATTGTGGTTTGGGCTCCATTTTGAACAAGTTGGCATTGCTGGATTAGTTTAATTCGTGTCGTTTAGATAAAGAAAGAAACATTAGAAAAATATTGTGAATCCTTAGATGACTGGCTAAATTTATTTCATTAGGTTTTTCTCCTTAATTTCAAATAACAACTTTCCAGTTTCATGTTACTGACTAGGTAATTTGTTTGCACTGCGACTTCAATTTAGCAATCTCTGGCTTTATTCTGGGTTATAGTTATTAAACCCATAAATGGAGGCCTATTTCAGTGAATTAGGTTTGAGACTTACAGAGTCATTAGAACAGAAGACCTTGAAATCTCTTCTACCTCATCTCTCTGCTTTCAAGATAGAATTGCATTATATCCAGATGAATTCAGTCTAATTTTTAAAGACCTCAAGAGATGTCTTCATCTCCCCTTGGTAGCCCATTACAGTCAGGAAAGTCATCCTTCCATCTATTGGTAATCTGAGTCCTTCATGGTACAGTTGAAGGCCATTTCCTCTTGTTCTGTTGTCAGAAAGGATGAGAAACAGCTGTTCACCATCTTAAGTCTTGCTTTCTTTTCCAGTTCATTTTAGCTTTCTTTGTCCTC
Organism: Loris lydekkerianus; assembly: GCA_963574355.1. Lineage (NCBI taxonomy): Eukaryota > Metazoa > Chordata > Mammalia > Primates > Lorisidae > Loris > Loris lydekkerianus. The sequence continues at coordinate 30,698 of CAUYPK010015303.1, forward strand.
ACAACTCTATTCAGATTTTCTTTTGCTGTCACAACCCTGACCTGGACATAAACTTGGCAAGTACTGATTATTAATGTAAGGATCATCGCCCTGTTTCTCACTACCGTATGCTCACACTCATCTATTTTTTTATTTGGGGTGTTATTTCTGTATGAAATTGTTTTGGTTTTGCTCCTATTTATGTTGTTTATTTTGCCATGTTATTCTTAGATTGTTTTCCCACCCAGAAATATTTTATTTTGCATATTTAGTATTTTTCTGTTTTTTTAAAAATTAATATCCTTTGTCCAAGATCCTAGCTCCCTCGGTCTTAAGTTACTAATTAAACTTAAACTTAGCATTACTATATTGTTGTCCTAGTCACTGTTGAAAAGATGACGTGCATTAGGCCTTTCCGGTTTGATGTTTTTTATGGCTTCATCAGTTAAAGCTTTGCACTGGAGGTGAGTTTGGGCTCGTTGGGGTCTGGTCTAGTTGTATGTAGGCTTTCTTTTAGTGTCACTAGACGTGGCAGTGACTCTCATGTTTTCTTCCTCTAAATTGTCTCACTTATTAATTCTTGTCTAATTCTTGAGACGTAGGCTTAGCAGGAAGAAAGTAATATAAAAGGCGCAGTAACCTCTTAATGCTATAGGAGATAATTAGCATTAAAAATGAGGTGGGGAGGATGGCATATACCTCTTAGTTCCTGAATATTGAATAGAAGGTTACTTTTTCTGAGTCTGTTTAAATATTAAGAGTAAATTCAAGTCCCACAGCTGTTAACAATAATACTCTGTCCCAGCCAAACCCCCCTCCCCAGCTTTTCTAGGAACTGTTACCCAGTTTGATTGTCAGTTTAGTTGCAACAAAATTCTAAAGCATTACTAAAACTAAGCAAGGATAACTCATAGGGTACCATTAACTGTATTAACTGTTTTTCTAAAACAGAAATGTTATTTTTAATAATGTAGTTTTGATACTTAGTTATTTAGATTAAAATTTTTCTTTAGGCAAATTATATGATATTTAATTTTGATATTTATTTTCAGTTTTAACATGTTATATCAAGTGTTAATTTTAATAAAATTTTGGGAATTAGCCTGATAGGTAAGTGCACATAATCTTTTAATCAAGAATTATTGAAGTGACTTATGGAATTTAAATATGGATTTAAATCAGATAAATTATTATTTTGTTAGTATTCCTAAAATTTTATATAACGAATTATGCTATGCAAGATTTTTGTATATTTTTATATATTGATTTTACTTCGCATATGTTTGAAGTATTTTTGTAATATATTCATCTTTAAACATTTTTTGTTATTGTGTTATATTAGAAAATATTATAGGGAGATGAGAATGTTATGCTTACATACCACTTTGCATCCGAAAAATTTAAAGGCAGAGACATGCCCCTGCTTAAAATAAACCATTGGTATCTCATTTAGAATTTTGGCTCTATTTTTTCCCACATCTTTTGGAGTACTACTCAAAGCCCTTTACTTGAAAGGAATACTGTTAGGTTAATACTTTTTGCCATAAATTTTTTTAAAAGCTAAAGGTAAAAAATATTTCCAGTATAATGGTGAATAGTTGTTAAATGTGTGAAAAAATATAATATTCAGAATCACTGGTTTTCCATTTCCTTCTAAGATGTCCATTTGAGCCTTTATGCTTGGCCATTCTCTTTTGGAGGAGAGTTATCCATGGTGCCCATCTGGAAGGGAATGATTCTGAAGCCACATGTCTTTGGAATGGTAGGAGACATGGCCGCATGGTTCGAGTAGCTGGCTAGGAAGATGCCCATATGCAAAACAAGGCAAGGAAAATCCTGCTCCTTCACCATGTACCCCGTGTCGAGACCCATGTAGCTCATAGTAAGATGCCCCCAGTGAGGTTTCCCACCAGAGTACAAGCTCACAGGGAAGAGTTAAGGGTGGCCAGCTTCTACAAGAATACAGCCAGGACCATCAGTATTTCTGTGGATCCCAGGAGGTGGAACAAGGCCACTGATGCCTGCAGGCTAGTGTGCAGGAATCCTGCTGGAAGCTCATCCTCTTCCCCTGGAAGCCCTCAGCCGTCAAGAAGGCGACAGCTTTGTTGAAGCACTCAAATTGGCCACCCCACTGACAGACCAGTCATGCCCATATGGAAAGCCACAATCATCACCAAGAAGAAGGAGAACGTCCAGACTACCTGCACCAAGGCCCAGCTCTTTTGGCTCTGGGTGAAAAGTACCAAGGAAAGTGCTGTATAGGTTGTCAAAAAGAAAAAATTAAAATAAAGCATGGTCAGGACTTGTGATGAATAAGCAGTAAAAATGAAAAAACACCAAATAAAAATGATGTCCATCTTCACTCTCTTATTTATCTGATAAATACCTAGTAGACACCAGTCAAATGGCAAACACTATTCTAGGAACTGAGGAAAAGGCAGCCAACAAAGCACGCGTAGTCTCATGAAGGCCACAGCCTTAGCAGAGATAGACTGTGAGAATTTGCTTATTCGGTCCCAGAGAATATTTTGCCATATGTTCTTTTTCGTCCTCTGAGAGGGGCTAATTCTTTTTCTTTTATTTCAGAATATTACAGGAGTATAAATATGTTGGTTCCATGAATTGCTTTTGTACAGTTTGCATCAAACTTATAAATGTGCCCATCACCCAGATAGTGTGCATTCTACACATGAGGTGTGACTTTAACCCTCCCTTCTCCCTGCCTCCATCTGCTGCATTTTGCTTCCCTCTATGCACATCAGTGGAGTTAATCTGTTAATTCCAATTTCCTAGTGAATATTTACAGTGTTTGTTTCTCCATTCTTTTGGTACGTCACTTAGGAGAATAGTCTTCACTTCCATACCAAAAGATGTTAGTTCATCGTTTTTTTCTTATGGCTCAGTAGTGCTCCATGGCATACATATATCACATTTTATTAATCCACTTACGAATTGCTAGGCACTTGAGTTGATTCCACATCTTTGCATTTGTGAATTGTGCTGTAATAAACATTTTTGTGAAAGTGTCTTTTTGATTAAATTGCTTTTTTGCCTTTGGGTAGATACTCAGTAGTAGGATCGAAGGATGAAATGCTAGTTCTACTTTTCATTCTTTGAGGAGCTTCCATAGTATTTTCTATAGAGGTTGTACTAGTTTGTTCATACCAACAGTGAGAGGACCTAGTAATTCTCTACATCTCTGGATAGGTAGATTGTGTAACATATAAGGGCATACATATGAAAGGTATCAAATTGTAACATTTTTGTTTCTAATTATTTCACTGAAATATGTGTGTATCATATATATATATATATACACATACACACATGTATTTTACTACTGATATTTATGTGTATGTATGTATATAATATGAAAATACTATGACTTCTATATACAACAACAGCAGTATGAACAGTAGGGTTAAATACAAACTAGGCAGAACTAGACTACATTTAAAAGAATATTTTCCATGAAATAATATGTATTTGAAACTATAAAATAAGGGTGTATTCATGATAGATATGTATGTACATATCAAGTATATAAAACTTCTACTTTGCTTTGTCTACTTTATATATCTCTTACATGAAGATTAAAATACAATCCCTTGTTAGCTCATTTGAACAGTGTAGGGGAATTATAAATAATAGAGAATTTTATATGTTTTGTCTTACACGTCAAAAATGGAAGGTATATAGTGTTTCACAATTGCTCTTTTATTAATCTCTGCTTGGATGTATCAAGTAGGATTTTTTATTCATTATATATATGTGTGTGTGTGTGTTTGTATGTGCAGTTGTATGTTTGTGTGTAGTGCTAGGTTATAAGGACATAGCTGGGTAAGTCAAGTTGTGCTGATGGAGCAGTTCATACTCCAGGAGACCAATCAAACAGATTAAGTATGTTGCTTTATCACAAAATAAGATTGTGGTTGCTATTTTTCTGTCTTTTTTTTTTTTTTTTTTTTGTGTTGGGGGGTTTAGATTTAAATGGGGTAGAAAACCAAGGCCCAAAACAATCGTTTTTTTACCCCAAAAAAAAAAAAATTGGGGGCACTC
>CAUYPK010015304.1:0-29203 GCA_963574355.1 Loris lydekkerianus
ACCATGGAATATTATGCAGCCTTAAAGAAAGATGGAGACTTTACCTCTTTCATGTTTACATGGATGGAGCTGGAACATATTCTTCTTAGTAAAGTATCTCAAGAATGGAAGAAAAAGTATCTAATGTACTCAGCCCTACTATGAAACTAATTTATAGCTTTCATATGAAAGCTATAACCCAACTATAACCTAAGAATATGGGGAAAGGGGAAAAGGGAAAGGGAGGGGAGGGGGGAGGATGGCTGGAGGGAGGGTAATTGGTGGGACCACATCTATGGTGCATCTTACAAGGGTACATGTGAAACTTAGTAAATGTAGAATGTAAATGTCTTAACACAATAACTAAGAAAAAGCCAGGAAGGCTATGTTAACCAGTGTGATGAAAATTTGTCAAATGGTATATAAAACCAGAGTATGGTGAAAAAAATAAATTAATTAATAAACATGTAATTAAAAAGAAAAACAAGATGTTTAGGAGGAAACATCGGTAAGACAGGTGTGCACCCGGGCAGTTAGCACAAGGAAGGGTCCCTCAAGTGACCCCGGTGGCTAAGAGCTGCCTTCTTCCTCCTCCTTCTCGAGGTGGGGGGAAGAGCTCACAGCAATTAACCCCGACCCATATCTCAGCAAGTTGATGTGTTTTCAGTTACTGAAATCTCACAACACCCTTCTGAAACTGGGCATTAGTATCCTCATGCTGGGGTTAGGAGCAAGGCTTAGAGGAGCTCAGGGGAGCGTCCATGGTCACAGCAAGCTGTGGGGTCAGCTCCAGGTGCCTGGCCAGTGTCCTTGGAAAGCCACACCTGCACCTCTTTTGACTCTCATGTGTGGGCCTTCTAATATTTTTAAGTTCAACTTCTGAACTTCTCTGAAAAAAAAACAAAAACAAAAAACTGAAAATAATATTCCATTCACTGAACTAAGCTGGTGGCTTTTTTCCTCATCACTTTTGTAGAAGTTCAAGAGATACACATATTTAACAGCTACTCCAGTACAACCAGTTCATACCACAGGACAGGCCTGCAGTCTCAGTGTAACATGCACCTTTCTGCCAATGAGCTAATTTTGCAACACGGTTTGAGAAACAGAAGAGTTAATCTGATGTTCTGGAATAGTTAAGCCCTCTGATGACAGAAGCATGACTTTTCCATTATCCACACACTATTTGCAAGATAATGAGTCCTTTTGGAAACCAATGAATATCTCCAAAGATTTTATATTTTATAGTGTACTTTTCTGAGATTATGAAAAAATATCTATTTCATGGGATTTAAATCATTTCTAATAAGGAGAAAATTAAAACATAGAGCATTGCTTTTCTGCACTCGTTTCTTTAGCCACAACACTTGAGAAAATTAATGGAAGGTGATAAGTAAATCCAAGAGTATGTCTCTTCTAGGGGATAGAAACAAATGAGAGAAAAAAAAAAAAAAGTAAAAAAGAGAAATGAGAAAAAAAAAAAAAGGAAATATGTTAGGTATATAACATTTAAAATTACAAAGTCATGCTCTCCTTAAATGCTAAAAGTTTTTCAGTGCATAAAAATTAACATTTAAGGAAAGATTATGAAGGTTGACATAGCAAGGAGTAAAAATAAAATACAAATCTACTTAAAGAAATGATGATTGGATGAACCCCTTTTTTGGGTTTGGGTCCCCATGACTTTATTGGTGAATCATTTCATCAGTTCCTTAGCTAACTGATGACCGTTACGATGAGGTCCAGATTGTGCATCTTACCTCTAACTCACATTCCATCATCCTCCCCCCATCTCCTTTACACCTTTACCCAAACCTGTGTTGCTAATTTCAGCATTGCCCTTGGCATAAGCTAGAAACTTGGATGTTATCTTCATCTCATCTCTCTTCCTTCCTTCTGCCCATACCACATCTTCTTGACTTTTAAAATTATTTCTGTTTTCGGAATCTAAACTCTCCTTTTCATTCTTTCTGTTTCAAGTCCCCATCATCTCTCACCTGAAATACCGACGTCACCAATGCCCTGCGCCTCCTCCCACATCAGCTGGGGACTAACCAACGTCTGCACTGTGTTTCCTGAAGCCTCTGCAGGACATAGCACGCAAGGGTAACAGGGTAAGCTGCTGAGAATCAAATGCAACATAGTAGGAAAAGTCAACCAGAGTTTTTTAATTGCTTTAGGAAAAGGACACGTAACCTATTTTGGTGAGAGAAGACCCTGCTGTTGCATTTCTAAAGAATTATTCCAAATCTAGATGCAGATATTGTAGGAAAAGCAGATGAGCTTTCCTGCGTTTCCCCAGGGCCATGAAGACGCAGCATCAAGGAAAGTTTAGAGCTTGTCCAAAATTTGGGCGAGGCTGCCCCCTAGTGTGGGAAGGATACACTATCCCAAGGAGAAAGGACAAGAGGATGGCTGCTAATGAGGTAAGCCTGTGCACACAGGCTTTGAGATGAGGACAGCTGTGTGACTGCTGGGCTGGGGTGGAAAGAAGGAAGGGGAGTGAATATTGGGCATTTAGCTGTGGAGTTTTGGAACTTCCTAAAAGCACCAGGACCTGTGGGTTTGGCCTGCAGAGCTGCTTACCTTTCAATAAATGCTGGAACCTGGGCAAGAAGCCCCTGTACCTGAAGCAGCAGCCAGCAACTGTGGACTGAAGATCCAAGGCCTTCCCCTTATTCTCTGGGCTACTTCAACCACAGATTCCAAAGGCAGACCAGAGGGCATGGCTCCTGAAAATAATGAGGTTGTACTTGCTGCCAACGCTGTAGGTGTGGGCTAAGCTAGATTCGATTTATAATAGTATGGAAATGTGGTGGCTGTTCTGGCATCTACGTATCGTGGACCAATTCTTACCTGTTATGTAAGGTCATTGATAATCTGACCCCAAGCCAACCTTAGAACATTTTCCCCAGCCATTCTTGCCAGGTACTTTATATTCACAACACATTAGCCATTACTTGTCTTTAGATATGCTGCTTCTTCTAGAACATTCTATCTCACTCCCATCTCTCTGCGGGGCAAATGCCTACCTCATTAACACTCAACACAAGTGTTTCCACCAGGAGAACCGTCTTTGCTCCATCTCACTGCTCCTCTGCCTCCCACAGCACCTTCTCCAGTGTGAGTATTTGAACAGATTGCATTGCTATTCCTCTGCCCCTCTGTCTACTTTTCTCCCTAGATGTACATGGGGTGAATGACAAAGAACAGGTAGCAAGCCATTCAACTAAGTAACCCTTATAACCAAATGATAGAGTAATCTCATCATTATCATTATAGTGGACAGTGTAAATGCTCACTATGACCCAGGCACTATTTCAAACTTTAGTAAATTGTCTTAATTTAATCCTCACAATAACCAGTAAGATAGCTACTGTATTAATCCCACTTTGCAGATACAAACACTGAGGCAAAGAAAATTTCACTTGCAAGTGACAGCACCAGAATTGGAATCTGAGCAGTTTGGCTCCAGAGCCTGGGATTTTCATCTTAAATACTAAGAAGAGACTCTGTCCTGCATTTTAAGGGAAGCTTGCTTGGCTAACCCCAGGAGGCGATCTCAGTTCTGGTAAAAAGGCATTTGCCTTTCTTAGGAACAGTGTTGATGAAAGGTTCTTAGCTACTTTGTGACTTGACAAGTGAAACTGAACACAGAAAATAAACTCCCCACCTTTTTCCCTCACCTCCCCCACCCAACTTAAGAAGAATAAAATTGTCAACTCCCACAATTTTGACCATCCTTTAAAGCAGAAAAAGTACCCAGTATACTCAGTACTTCTATGAAACCAACTTATACTCACACTTTCTTACGAAAGATACTACACAACTATAGCCCAGGATGAAGGAGCAAAATGGAGGGAAGCAGGGAGGTTTGATAGAGGGAGGGTAAAAGGCGGGACCACACCTACAGAGCATATTGCAAGGGTACAAGTCTAATCTGTCAAGTGTAGAACATAAATGTCTTAACACAATAATCAAGTAAATGAGGCCAAAGCTATGCTGATTGGTTTGATGTAACCATGTCACATTATATTAAAAAATCAACATATTGTACCCCATGTATGCATAAATGTATTCATGATCTATGTGTATATGACTTAATACAAAAAAAAAATAAAGCAGATTTGGGGCTTGGTCCCTGAAACCAATGCTGAAGGCAGAAGAGTACCTTTCATTCTTTGGGGTGCTATCCCTTCCCCATTGGTGCGTTTAGTTGGACACAGTACCTCATCTCCCTGACAAAGTGATTGGTCCAGGGATGGGTACCTGTCTCGAGTTTTCTAGAAACCTGAATCCTGTGTGAAGTTACACAGGGCTGCTGGGCAGCTGGAGCCCACTTGTCCATGAGCTTAGTAGATTCCTCAAGCCCTCTGCAGTGAATCGAGGTGTGGTGAAGGGGTTTCCTCTGCTTACAGTATGTTAGAATTGCCCCAGCATTGTGATAACAAAAACAGACTTCTAGTCAGTTTCACATAAAAACTTCTACTGATAATGAAGCCCCTAATGGCCTGCGAACTAGCGTGGCCCACTCCCGTCCTGCTGGCCTTGGAAGGACACTGCTTGTGTCCTTCATGAAGCCGAGGGGTCCGATTCTTTTGAATCTGTGAACTCTTCCATTTCCTTCTAGTAAATGCCATCCCTTTCCACTCATCCATTCTGAAACTATTACCCAGGAGTGGGGGTTCTGCACGTAAAAGGCTGCATAGAGCAGTAAGTATTCCCTCACCCCCGCAGGGGAAGAAGCCATCTTCTTAGGCCGTAGTGAAAGGCTGAGTGATGAGGCTGTTAGCACTTTTACAAACTTCCAGCGCAGACCATGTGCTCACTGAACATGGAGCTTCACGGGGGCTTGGAAGAACATCAGGGGTCAGGTGCTCATTAAGAAGAAAAAGAAAAACACTTCAAACTTAGCCTAGGACGACACGGGTGGCAGACACTTTTCAGTCTCATGCTACAGCCTTATTTAACAGTCACCTGAGGATTAGGAACCTAGGGCAGCAGGTACAGTTCTCAAACTTTTTGGTCTCAATACCCTTTACAGTTTTAAAAATTAAAAGATCCTTGTGTGTGTGTGAGACCTGTTAATATATCACATTAGATGTCAAAGCTGAGAAATTTTAAAAATGTTTATTGTCATTAAAAATAATAAATCCAACACGTATATATATAACATTTTTTTTTAAAGTACACTTTTCAAAGTCTATGGTGAGGAAGATAGGCATTGTTCAAATCTCTTCAATGTTTAGTTAGTAGAGGACTGTCACAATGCTTCACAGGTCCCCTTACACACTGGATCAGTGAGGTCATCGGATGTCACCTAACCTCTGGAAGATACCACTGTACGCTTGGGAAAGAATGAGTGAAAAGGCAACTACCATTTTAATATTATGAAAGTCGACTTGGCTTTACAGAAGCCCAGGAAGAGTCTTGGCACTGCCCAGGAGTCCCCATGTCACACGTTAGGAATCGCTGATCTAGGGATTCGACTTCCCTACTTACCGTTAAGGGCTTAGTCTCTAAAAAGTTAAAATGTTTTACTCTGTTAGAGATATAAATATTTTCTGACCAGTCAAAAAGGTTAGGATCTGTGTCTTAGCCAAAGATTCAAAATGCCTTTCCCAGAGAAAGCCGTAAATCTCCTTTCTCCAACCTTCTCTGAGCCGGTTTTGCCACCTAACTGGTCCTCTCACAAATAAATCTCTTATTTACTCTATTTGCATGCTCTTGTCTTTTAATTTTTGGAAAACTATAATTTGACATGCTGTTGGCTATTTCTGGAATAGTCAGCAAGAATCATGTAAAAAAGTCTGTACTTCCAGGTAGGCTGGTCCTTGTGAAAGTAAAAAGGGAAAAAGATGTGGTTTTGCTTAAAAAATAACAAAACAAAGCAACAAGACCTTCTTCTGCAGCTAGAAAACATCCTGGAGGAAATTAAACCATCAAAGGCCCTTCTAGCATTTCAGAATCCCAATTCACAAAAGGGTAGAACAGTGTTTTGCCACCTTTTTTTTTTTAATCTCACAGCCCACTTGAACCTACAGTTGAACTTCTGTAGCAAACTTAAATTATGTTGATCAAAGAAAGGAGTATAAAAGAGAACATACTTACTGTGCTTTAAACTACTTTCAAAAATAATTAATGACCTTTGAAAAATTTTCATGGCACGACTAAGACCCTCTAACAGCACACTGGTTGAAAATCCCTGGAGTAGATAGTAACACAGACAGGACCAGGACCAGAAAGGAGCCTGACAACTGGGAGCCTCCTGACAGCCCCCTCCTGGGCACCCCTGCTCTGCACACGGTTCTGGGTGAAAGCAATCCAGAGCAGTCGTACAGGAACGGGCCTGAAGTGTACACATTCTGCTGGAGGGTGGTGGTAGCAGTGACGAGGTCATGAAGACAACGTCAATTAAACCATTTCACTGATTCCAGTTGTGTTGAAGGAAAACCGTATGAAGGATGAACTCACCATTCCTGCCAGTGGTGTTGGGTTCCTCATTGTAGAATCCTAGTATTTGCTGTTATGTATTATTTGAACAATATGTTCCGAACTGGAAGCTAACTAGCTGGTACACAATTGAAGAAATGATGAAAGGAAAAACTGTGCTAGACTTGTGAAAAACTGTATAGTTCTATGGTGACAAATGATTTTAAAGCGCCCTGGGGACTTTCTGTGATGGTGTTAGAATGTACCTTTGCCTACCACCATCATAAAGCACCAGGCTGCAGCCTGGGGCAGGGAAGAGGATCTCTGCCAGATCACTGCTGCCAGTACACTGAAGATTCCAGAATGGGATGTGTTGTGGGGTTAGAAAAAGAAAATACAGGAGCGGAGTTCAGATCAAGGATCAGACTTCCAAGGTTGCTCAAGTTGCTTACAAGCCCTAAAAAACCCAAAGTCAAACCAACTAGCAAAGAAACCTCTGACCTAGGAACAAGATTCTGAGAATTCTCTGCAGTAGTCAGACCTCTGGGCTGCCCCCAGCAACAACCAGTGTGTGGTCATCAGAGGGGGAAATCTTTGCATACAGCCATGGAACTCACTGGAAGGCAAGTGCTTCCTCTTTTCTCCTTTCCAAATGAGTGTTCTTCTGGCGAATTTCCCTGTTTTCTAATTAGAGGTAAATTTGGAGCTGTCCAGCTCAGTGGTTAAGAGTATGAGGTACAGTTCCGCTCCCTGAATCTGGATCCTGGCTTTGCATTATGTGACCTGGATTTAACTCCTGTATTCCCATCTGAGTAATGGAGATTACTGAATCTACCTCATAATTGTGAGGATTAAATGAGACAAAATTGCCGAGTATCTGGTACGCATAGAGGCATTCAATAAACATCAGTCACTGTAAGGTGAATTAGGGGTACCATTTGGTTATTCATAGGGTGCGGGATAAGGAGCCCTACCTGGAGCTGATCATCATAGAGGTGCTGGACGTGGACCCCATGTTCCTATAACCTGTAACTACAGTCTTCCAAAGGAGGCAAGTGGCTTAGGGTTTTCTCTCATTTTCAGTTAAATGTGGGACAGCATGACTGCTTAGGGCAATTCTGGGGAAATCTATTGGTTTAGTCTTCCTAGCCACTGCCTCTTCTTTTCAATGATAAAAGTCTTTTTTTTTTCCCCCTAAATGAAGAATTCATTGTGTGTCAAATGGGCAAATATTCATGCCTAATGAATGACATAGCTGAATCAGGGGACCCCGTTTCCTACACTGAGCCCACTGGGGCCCCTCTCTAGCCATTTCTGCCCACACTTGTTGGGACACTCCACCGATTCTACCGCAGTTGTTCCTAAGCTCCTGGGACAGAGTACGGTTGCCTTTTCAGAAGCCACAGGGCACACCGTGTGTTGACAGTCTAACTGGAAGCCCCAGTCAATCCTAGAGTGGCAAACCAGAGAAGGGAAGAGCTGGATGACGCTGTTCCCAGTCCCTTATCTCAGATGCCTTTCTGGACTTCCTTTTTCTGTAGCTTTGGGTTCTATTCCTGCCACTGACAAAGACCTAACTAATATGAAGGGAAAACTTTGAGAACTTTTGGAAAGGAGGTGAGAACTTAAATTCATAGCTAGTATTATAGAGAAATGGAAATCTGTGCAAACCACAGAGGAAAGAACAAGGCAACCATAGAGAAGGAAAGGTTATTCTGAAAAGCAGCATACGTGCAGATTTCACTTAGAACAGAGTTTATGTGGCAGAAGTAATGTGTGTTTATACAAGCCATCAAGTTCATTCTGGTGCACGCTGCAGTTGGAGAAGCACCGTTTTAGTCAATGTTTCAATACACGATACACCTGTGCTTCCTTTTACTATCAATTTTGTGGAGGAAAAAAAGTATGAAATTTATGTCAATAATACTAAACTCGCAGGTGCATGGATAGTAAGCAAAGGATTATCTTTATGGATGGAAAAAACAGAGAAATAGATAACCCACGAGACGTAGTTACAGCTCTGAGAATGTGGAAGATGCTGCTTAAATGAAAATTAAAAAAAAAAAAAAAAAATCCAAAATTTCAAAAAAACCTGACTTTCATCCTTCCCAAATCCCTATTTCCCACCAGGCAATAGGACTGTGAGTCTTTTAAGAATAAAAATGCAAATCTTGGCAATCCTTTAACATAACTTTCTATCTTATTGCTACTCCCACCACTTCCCCAACTGTCCTTGTTACCTTCTGAATTTCTTAATTATTAATTTCTTTGAAATTTAAAAGAGTTTTAATGGCTTAAGCAAAGATGTTATAACCTGTGGCTGCTTTGTTATTTAGATAAACACCTACAGATAGATTGTTCCTTTTCATGTTGTGACTACCTCCTTCAAAAAAAATGGATTAGAGCCTAATTTTACTTAGAATGTAAAAGAGTAAGTACAATGAATCATATCTTGTAAGAGTTCATGTCTTATAGAATGTGTACCTTATGTAAATAAAATATATGAACATTGCCTAATTTTTTTTGTTTATCTCTTATTAGATAAATTAGATTTGATTATTCAAATCAAAATTTGTGCCGAAAAATCTGAACTCGGCACAAATTTTGTGCCTGAAAAACTCAGCTTATACTGGAGTATATACGGTACATTTCTGTTTTGAAAACTGGTCTGGTATTAGAAAATGTCACGCTATAGTTACCTTTGAATTTTCATTTAACATCCCAAAGAAGTACAACAGCCTTCATAATAGCTGTGTGAGAATAAGCAAGAAGCAAAAATTTCAGTGGGCACTTAGACTTAATTTCAGACTTATTAAAGAAAGCATGCTATGGCCAAGCTGTATTTTTAACTGTGATCTGTATTACCTGAGAACACATTTGCTGGAAAGATAGGGCTGAGCAGTTAAAAACGCCCCATAAACCCCACGTCTCCCTTACAGATCAGGCAGCAGTAAACCTTAACGGAAAGATCCCTGGAGGTGAACGTGAATGACCTGGGCTCGAGGCCAATATCCTTTGTGGATTTACTACATGACCTTGGGAAACTCCCTAAACTGCTCCAAGCTGCTTTCTCAAAAGGAAAAGAGATAAATAACTGTCCTACATATATAATGCACCTACTGTAATTTTCAAATGAGACAGTTAAAAATGCTTCATAAAGCTATAAATCAGTTTAGCCAAAAATCTCTGGAAGAAAAGAATCAGATTATATTCAGGGATTATGAATCTCTTTTAATCTTCTAGTTTGCTCATTCATAAATGAGGGATTTGGCCCACAGATAAAGCAGAAAAGGTAAGTCATTTCTTAACAATCACCATCTGCATCTTACACAGTTCCCTCAAATTGTTAGTGTCAACAGTGATTATTCAAAAGGCTTAGGGATGAAGGATTTCAAGTCACTTTTCACAAATATTAAGGTAAGAACCTTCTTAAAGACTCAGACATTAATGAAATAGTTGTCTAAATGATATTAAATCACAAAGTTGGCATAGACTTATAAAAAGATATGACAGAAGAGCAGACATAAGATAGCTTTAATGAATCCACTTCCTTTATTGCAGTAACTTCTGTACAAAGCAGCAACTGCAATTCTCAAAGTTAAAACATTAGAAAAGCATTTGTGTGACAGTTATAGTACAGTATTATCAAAATATTACATTTTCAAACTTAGTAGATAATCATCCACCACATCTCAAATCTTTAAATTATTTCTATAGTCTTAAAAAATATGCAATGTCAGAAAGCATATAAAAAGAATGTAAAAGGAAACCTAAAATACAAATGAAATAATGTAACAAATAAATATTTGATTTCAGTAACTGTTATAATCAGCTTAACACCACCATTCTCCCTCAACCCACTGAATTCTCACCTATTGGAATAATAAACTGTCAAATGCCATTGTGTAATTATTTATTTCCAGGTTATCAATGATTATGACTAAAAAAATATTTGGCATTAATCAAAATTCAGCATAAATAAAGTACAGTAACTTCAATGCTAGCTAACATCTCTATGAATTAATTGTTGAAATTTATTAGAGCACTACAACATCCTTGAAAATTTTTGACCTGGTGCCTAGTGCTAAGTGAAAGTAATACAATTTTTTTTTTTTAAGTGAAAAGCTTCTTACATTATTTCACAGACAATATTACCCTCCCCACATTATGCATATTTAGATATATTTTATGTACTTTATACACATGTATAATGCATGACATTTGGTTCCTGTAGTACACAATGATGTTTTCCTGAATGGGAAAAACTAAAAAAAACAAACCCCAAAACAAAACAAAAAAACCAACAACAAAATTAAGTGTACCTGTGCACATTTCAAGATAGCAGCACTTAGTTCATGCCCTATTATCCATTTACAAAGTTCACACATGATATTGTTTACTGAGCTGTCTTTCCTCCTAAACACTGCAAAACCAGCAATAAAGGGAACAATGCTAAGAATTGTGATGTAGAAAATTTTTTTCCAGAAAATTAGTTTCATTTTCTTAATATTCTGAATTCAAAATAATCACACTTCCAATTTATACTGAGTCTATACTCATGCAGCCAAATACTGCACCATGGCAAAGAATAATTTTGTAGATTTCTATCAAGATAACGAAAACCTACACAAATTCTATACCATGAAGACTTATGCCAAAGAACCCACTGAGCAATATTTTAGATGAAATGTTTTTTATATTTTAATTGGATAACTGTAACATTACAGCATGCATGACCTTCAAATGATCACCTTTGTTCTCCATGAAACCTGTACCTGTCAATTCGTTTTTATACTTATGTTTACAAAACCAAAAAAAAAAAAAAAAAATCAAATGAATCTTAATCACCTTAAAATGCAAAACACCAGCAACATGAATTCCGTTGACGTACACATATGCATCTGTGTGCGCACACACATACATGCACACACATACAGACATGTAGACATAAATCCCTTGAAATGTTTTTAGGAAATCCTTCCTTGAATAAAAAAATGAAAAACTTCACATTAATAATTCTATATAAAGCTTTTAGTACATATACACTGTCAAAATTGTACTAGTAGACTAGGATGTCAAAACGGACATTTCAGAAGAACAAACTGGCAGTTTTTCTTAACACAAAAGTTTTAAAGTATTAAGAATGGATTAAATTTAAATGTTCAGAATAATCTGTTCAAACCTGAGTGTATTAAGACTAAGTGTACTTGACAGCTGAATGAATTAAGCCTAAAAACATTTCACTAAGAAACCAGTGGTCCATTTAACCATTTGATGAAACATTACTTTAATGATTATAAAGGATGGTACAATAATAGTGAAATTCCACTTAGCGTTTATTGAAATATTCTATTAAATGACATTGCTTTGTCCAAATTTCCTCCAGGAAAAAAAAAATCTTTTAGCATTTCTTATCAGTCCCTCAGATTTGAGGGGAATTCTAAATTAGGACAGATTTCTCTTCAAATAAATACAAATGATCTTGTTTAAAAAATGACATGTAATTTTTCAGCATGGTACATTGTAAGTATTGGAAAATAATGAAGATTGAAATAATAGCCAATCAGAAGAGATTAAGAGGGTATTTTGGGGCTTTTTATCTTAACTACATTTACATGTACACATACAAACTTAACCTTGGGGTCACTTTTTGGTTACCATTTTTCATTAACTTGCCCTAATTTTCACCTTTAATACCTAACAGATACCTTTAAAAAAGTAATAGAAAACATACAGTACTCAACATTAATCGGTCAATGGAAGAAGAGGAGCAGTGTCCACTTTGTCTTAAGGTGGAAAAGACTAGAAACAAAGATAATAGCTGAAGGCAAAGTTTGACATTCTATAAATTTATAAAAGAGGATATATGGATGAAATTTGGTTAATTTCAGAGAAGGCACCTCAAGGCTAAAGGCTTTTTGTACTCCTTTCATCAATCAAAAAATAACACATTTTTATTGCTATTCAAGTAGCAAAGGAAAACTACTCTCATGAACTTCAGTCCAAAAATCACCACCATTCATTAAGATTGAGATATGGAACTGACTAAAACTGAAGTCTCCACACACATATCAATGGAGCAACTTTCCTGTGTGCTTTCAAAATAATGAAATAGTGAAATAAAAGTCACCATTCGCCATTGTGATGTTAATATGTTATTGAAGATTTCAGTTTACTTCACTAGGCACTGAAGTACCACTCTGGAGGACTGTCCATTGTGTGGAACATTTACGAATAGAAGGTAAGGACGCTCTGATGATTCCCACGGACGAGAAGGATTGGTGGGAGGTCTTTAGATAGAGCTTCTAACCATGCCATGTACAGAGCACTAGACACAGCACCTTTCCGAGCAACTGGGAGACTCCTGGTATCCAAAAGAGAAAAGAAATTGAGTAATGCATTTAAACTGAGAAGGATAAAATGTAACAAAAATATTATAAATGATAGTAACTAGAATTTACGATAATTTATAATTACAGAACACTTCTGAGCATGGGAAAATACTCCACACAGGATCGCAACTATAGTTGTGTGTCACTTAACAACAGTTATGTGTCACAAGGTAATTTTCCCCTTGTGCAAAACACTGTGCACTTACACACATCTAGATGGTACAGCCCACTACACACCTAGGCTGGCTACTGCCCCAAATACAAAACTGTACAGCATGCCACGTATGGAATTCTATAGGCGACTGTAACACAAAGGGAAGTATTTGTGTATCTACAGATAGAATGGGTACAGGGCACTCTTCCTTTCTTTCTTAGCGATGCCTGGCCATTCTCGCCCGCCTTTTCTCCCCACCCCCATCTTCCCTTCCTCTCATTCCCTGCTCTGCTTTCTTCTCTATTACTCATCTCTTCCCCACTCTATCTCCTCACTGTAATATAAAATCACTGCACACTTTAGATCCTAAAAAAAAAAAGGTACATAAAAACACACTATTCTATAATCTTAAGGGACCACTGACATCTATGCAGCCCATCACTGACCAAAACACTTTCATGCAGGGTGTGATTGTATTAAACAATCATAGCACTACTGCAGGTTTTCTGTAAACAAAAGATATTTTAAAATCTGTTCATAAGAACAGTAAATATTTCTATAAACCATAATACATTTGGCATCTAACTCTAAATCCAAAATTCTCCCTTCTTCAATGAGAATAGAGTGCCAAAAAATATATTTGAAGAAAGGAAAAAACTATATTAAAATTGTAATACTTAAGCCATGTTTGACTTAGACAATTATAAGAGATACAAGACAAACATTATCAAACTCTTGGGCTTAAGCAATTCTCTTGCCTCAGCCTCCCAAGTAGCTGGGACTACAGGCACCCGCCATGACACCTGTTTTTTTGTTGTTGTTGTCACTGCTGTTTAGCTACTAAGCTATGGGCGCTTAGCCAATTATTACAATTTTAATGCAGTTTTTTCCTTTCTTAAAATGCATATACAATTTTTTATTACCCTCTGTAGGACTTTTTTTTAGGAGAAAGACATGTTTGTATGGGAATTTAGAAAATGAAATTTAGAATTATGGATAAATGAAATTCTTCTGTCTTTCTGAGTTTTAGTTTCTCCTCATAGGTGATGGTGTAGTGGCTGTTTACTATGCAGAGTGATGTTTTCTTCTGTATTTCTAGGCTTCAGTGTCTTCCATTATAGGTATTTGATTATCATAAGCAGAAGTAGAAACTTTGTGATTAAATGTCTGCTACTAAATTAACAATCCTTTAGTATCACCTTTTTTCATCATTTGACATGGTTTGTTGAAGACTCAGCTTTCCTGATCTATTAAAGACACAGGCTTCAGAACTGTGAAAATTTGGCTTCAAGTAACATCTAGGTAACCTACTTTAATGTAGAAGAAGAGCATCTACATTTAACTCGAGGAAAACGTATCCTTATGTAAACTTTGTGTGTGAGGAAACCTGGGAGTAGGATTCAGATAGAAATGTATTTGAATTTAATCCTCTAAATAACTTTCTGCAGTTATTTTCATAAGGAAGCTGTCCAGGATCCAAATTTTAACATAAGACAACCCCCCCTCACTTATCCTTTAATGGCTATGCCATAATGTTTACAAAGCTAAGAAATTTTGAAAAAGTAAGGAGGGTAAAGAAAAGTTTCAGAATAACCTATTGTGATAAAGAATTTCTTAGATTCAGACATTCTTAGGTTAATATTTCTGTTTGTCTCTCCTAATTTAAATGATTTCTCCCCAAAATCTTACAGTATATTCAAAAAAGTTTTTTTCTAATAACTACTAACTTATTGTGGGTACTATATAGATATGTACTTGGAATCAAAATTGATTTGAAGTACATTATCATTAAACAAATAGCAATAAAATCTGAATACAGATATTACTTACATGACAATAATATTAGCTGTACTCGAATGTTCCTTTAATAATTCATTTAACCTGATCTGCCGGTATGTCTGGAAAAGGAAACAGGACAAAGTCATTTCTAGGCCACTATTAGAATTAGAATCTAGCATGAGCCATAAAATTATAAGTAGACAATGAAATCAAAATGAATCTGATGTCGTAAAAATACCTGTTTCCTATTTTTAAAAAGTAATTATTTCCACTGTCCACACATAAATCTATACTTTGCCTGGTCACTAAGCCAAATTCTTCTCTTTTATCCTCTCATCCACACCCAAACAGCTGGACACCTGTTTTCTGTCCTCCTGAAGTGTACTTCTTTTTATTTTTAATTTTTGTTATTACATTTTCCCTATTACATGGAAATTCTTCCAGTAACTTGAAGTGGATTTATACAACGGCTTCCTTGCATTTTAAATTGGAGTTCTTGGTATTTGTCTTAGGAATTTTAAAGGATAACATAGAAGATTAATGAAGGGTAGAAGAAAAGAATACCTTTGTCTTATAAAGTTCAAGCTCATTATCTGTTATTCGCCATGGTTCATCTTCTTTCATTTTATCTGCAATATCTTGTTCTTTATCATCTTCATGAAGTCTATATGGCTCAATCATTTCATCAAAAGCTGTAATACTTACAAAAGAGACCACTGACCATTAACCTTATCTGAATTACACAGCAGAAGTCTTAAACAAATTAAAACTTGAAAACTTAGTGCTCTCATCTATTATGCTCCCTTCCACAGCCCAACTATAACAATAGCTGGCAATTTATTAAAAAAAGAAAAGGCAATTTGTAGCCTCTCAAGCAGATTTAGAAATTTAGGAGCATACTGACCACACAATTTGAGTATCCCTCATCCACATTTTCAAATGCTATGAAATTCGGAACTTCCTAAGTACCAACATGATGCTCAAAGCCAATGCTCACTGGAGTGTTTTGCATTTCAAATTTCCAGATTAGGAATGCTGAACCAGTATGTATAATGCAAATATTCCTAAATCTAACAAAATCTGAAATTCAAAATACTTCTGGTCCAACCATTAAAGATAAGGTTTATTACTCAAACTGTAATGAAATTGTTTTAAATGCTGGCGCTGATCTCTATCTGCCCCTGCTTCTGTGCCCACCCTGCCCCACCCAGAATACGTTTTATCAAAGTAGCCAAAATGATGCCTTTGAGCAATAAGTCAAATTGTGCTACTTTGGTCAATACACTCAAAGGCTTTCCCAGTTCAAATATCAATGAATGAAAGTAGTGCAAGAAAATACAATAGAACATTTTGAAGGGAGGAAAGGGCAGATACTAAAACTTTAGAAAGATACAGAATTAATGTCTAGATCCAAAGATCCTTACTAGGATAAATTAATGACATTCTAATCCCCTATGAATAATGAAAAGCATTTTTCAGTATCAAATCTAGTGTAAAGTACATGGTACGTACAGTTTTATAATAGAAGTCATCTCTGCCTGATTGTAAGTCTCACAAGGTAGAACTTGCTATTTTCTATTTAAATAAATTCTTTATACCAGCTTCATCATTTATCAAACATTTATCTGAGAAAAACTCTTTGATAAAATAAACTATAACAACCTCTATGTACCATTTTCAGGTAAAATATTTTAAGAGTTTATGCTAAGATAATTCTGAATGCAATTATTGTACACAAATTCTTAGATTAGAAATAAAACAACAATAGAAAATAATAGGTATTTGGTGTAGGGACTGAGTGGTTATAATGCATGTGGGGGAAATGAATCATTTTTAGCATTAACAATTTTCAGAAATTAAACATAAAGTAGTAATTGAAATCCTCTCTGAAAATTGAAAAAACTCTGGGTATACTTCAATATCTGCTACAGGCATGCCAACCATTATTGCTAAATTCTAAAAAACTGACTTCACATCTAATTAATAGCAGAAAAAAAAAATACCCTGGGTAATTAGTTTAAGTTGAATCTGTGACTGAGTATGGAATCTATAAAAATATCAGAAATTTATAATTTATACAGTAACTTACTTTTCTTTCTTTGGTTTGGTATTGATATCTCCTAAGACCATAATATCTGAAAAGTCTATCCGGAACTTACTGAGCAAAGTAGCCATCCTACAACAGAAATGAGTAACAATGAGACACTTGAAGGATGTACAGAAGCACCAAGAGTTCCCTTCTTTCCTGGGCTGGATCCATGTACATTAAGAGCATGGTTTACAGGAAAAGTCTATTGGGTGCTGAACAGCGCGGATCTGAATTAACTCACACCATTCATTCACAAGCAGACTTGTAAATTCCCTGAGCAGAGACTACTGTTACATTCTTTACTTTCTCTTAATCTCTCCTTGGTATCCAATAGTGAGTAAAGACATTACAAATGAAATCCAAATGACAACTAGTGCTGGTTCTGGGGGGGGGGGGGGGGGGGACGGGCGTGATTAAGGGGGTTTTTTTAAATTGTTATTTTAGAATCATTAGGGAGTACTCCTGTTTTATTTACATACTTTGTTTTCTGCACAAATTGAGTCAATAAGGTCATAAGCATGCCCCCCACCCAGATAGCCCACGCTACACCTAAGAGGTGTGAATTTACTTCCCCTGCCCTCCATTCCTCTAAGTGAAATGTCATGGGCATGGAGACAACTAGTGTTTTTTAAGCTAATTTTAACCAAATTATATTGGTAAATACATGGATTTCAGTAAAAACTAGTAAATGAATAATTATTTTAAATTATTATTCCATTTAAGAAGAATGCTTGTATCAACATCCAAATATGACTCTGAGAGCCAAACTGAATATTCAGCTAATAGCAGATTAACTTCACAGCTTTTGGGGGTGGGGGGGTGAGATGAAGAATTGGAATAGATCTGGAAAAGGAATAACAATAAGCCTGATTATTCAGTAAGTACTCTTTTGGAGGCATTGTTGGCAATCACTGGAGGCACCATTCAAGATAAATTGAATACACAAACATATGCACAAGAAAAGCAATTAAAAAAAAACAGAATTTTTAATAAAATGAGTTTTTAACATTAAGATATGAAATATTAGAAAACAGAAGTTTTATAGGTTTAACTATTAAATTCATTACTAGTACTTCTTACATAATTCATTATTAGAAATGATTTAACACCTACTTGAATTCCATTATCTACCTATACTAAGTACAAAACATTATAGGGTCCATGAAACTCAAATTTAAGAAAATATAATACAGGCCATAATGTGAAGAGTGGTAGTATCAGCGTATTCTGATTCAGAAAGGAAACATAATAACTAGTCAAGGGGGCAAAAAACAACAACAACAACAACAACAAAAACAAACAAAGGGGAATGCACGTGGAAGAACCTAGCTGGGTTTTAAGGAATAGAGTATTTAAACGGGTAACAGGAACGGCAAGTAAAGAGCTGTTTACAGGACAGAGATGAGCACAGGTAGAGGCCTGAGCTCACAGCATGTTTGGGACATGTGTGGAACTGTGAACAAGTATCGGGAATACTGGGGGAATAGGAGATAAGCATGGAAAAGGACAGGAGGACAAATTGTCAGGGGCCCTATAGCAATTAGACTTTCTCTGATAGATGATGGACAAGTTGGTCAAGTATTCTGTGGAGGATCATACTCTGCTTTCCCAGTGTGAACCAGGGAGCAATGTCTACAATACGCACATACAGGAAGGAGTATCAGAGACAAGACACGGGTACTGAAGGCAGAGGAGGGAAGCCCTGACAGCAGAAGGAAGATATGGCAGCACAGACAGAGGAAGGAGATGGGTAACGAGGCCATCTTGCATTTCTGTTGTCTAGAAGTCAACAAAATGCATCCCATACATGAATATGCAATCTTTGTGTACTTTCTTCCCTGATTAAAGGGAAAAAAGCTGCTTAACGTTTTAATGTTGCAAGTATTTAAGGAGGACCCTCTAAATGCTAACATGTTAAAAAAAATATTATATTTAAACAAAATTAAGTACCTACAACTTAAACATGAAGATTAAATTAAAGAAAATGAAGTTACACTTAACCAGATTTTTAGCTTCAGTACAGAGGAACATGACTGACATTTTTTGGACTAATTGTTATACTATCAAGCCCATAATATGAAAATGAAGTGTCACTAGATCAATGCCCTTCAATTTTAAAATGAACTTACGCTCTCCGGTCATGGTCTATTCTGTTTATTTTTCCACCAATGAATACTCTGATCTTACAGTCTTTCCACTTTTTCTTGGTAGTCAGAAGATAAGGTATTAATAAGGTCAAACCTGAATTATAAAAATATAACAAATGATTTACAAAATGCTAATTTCTCACAAAAACTTTTAATTCCAATTTAGTCTCTAAAATACATGTTTACTACAATTTAATATAAAACAAAATTCTTTCCGTCCTTCCTTGATAATCCATTCAGAACAGCCACTAGGGCAGGCCTGTGCAAGGAGGAAAGTCTATGAGTCTGGGTCCACCTGGGAAGGCTGCCAAATGGGCCAGTGGACGGGCAGAGCTGGGAGACTGGACACATGCAGGAGGACCGAGGAAATGAACGCACTGGATGACCCTAAAGGTGGAAGGCTGGACACACGCAGGAGGACCGAGGAAATGAGGGCACCGGACGACCCTAAATGTGGGAGGCTGGACACACACAGGAGGACCAAAGAAATGAGGGCACCAGACGACCCTAAAGGTGGGAGGCTGGACACATGCAGGAGGACCAAGGGAATGAGCGCACTGAACGACCCTAAAGGTGGGAGGCTGGACACACGCAGGAGGACGGAGGAAATGAGCGCACTGGACGACCCTAAAGGTGGGAGGCTGGACACACACAGGAGGACCAAGGAAATGAGTGCAATGGATGACCCTAAAGGTGGGAGACTGGACACAGGCAGAAGGACCGAGAAATGAGCGCACTGGACGACCCTAAAGTTGGGAGACTGGACACATGCCGGAGGATCGAGAAATGAGCGCACTGGACGACCCTACTGGTAGGAGACTGGACACACACGGGAAGATCGAGAAATGAGCACACTGGACGACCCTGTAGTGGGAGACTGGACACATGCGGGAGGACCGAGGAAACAAGCACACTGGACGACCCTACTGGTAGGAGGCTGGACACACACGGGAGGACCAAGGAAATGAGCACACTGGACGACCCTGCTGGTGGGAGACTGGACACATGTGGGAGGACAGAGGAAACAAGCACACTGGATGACCCTACTGGTAGGAGGCTGGACACACACGGGAGGACCGAGGAAATAAGCACACTGGACGACCCTACTGATGGGAGGGTGGATACATGTGAGGAAATGAGCACACTGGACGACCCTACTGGTGGGAGGCTGGACACACGCAGGAGGACCGAGGAAATGAGCATACTGGATGACCCTATGGGAGCTGAGTACTGAAAGGAGAAATGTGAGAGATACTGTACTGAAACTGGTACCTCATCTCTCTGTTTCTACACACAAACAAATATATACACACACAAACAGATTTGTATTTTCTGGCTCTGTCCTCGGAGTGGTCTCAGGGACAGTGACACTCTAGTAGCACATCTAATGCCCTGATCTTTGTTTCTAAATACAATTCTCCACTACAGGAATCAGCATTCCTTAGATAAAGGGTTGCTTCCATGGCCGGTGTAGGGAAAGTACAAAACTACGAACTGAGCCTATAACATCATCTCATGTCAGAAAGTAACAAAAAGAATGAATGGACATGAAAAATAGACACAGAAGTCAGCCTATGGAGGACCCCACTAGCTAAACATGGCACAAATCCAATATCAAAACAATGAGAGTAATAAATGACATCCCATTCGATAAAACAGGAATCAATGAGTCTCTACTGTAAAAAGAGAGCTCTTCCTTACAGTAATATGCAACTAATAAACAAGAAATGACAGGATTGGCAAATTATTACTTGGCAATCACAATAACAACAATAAATACAGGAGAAACATTTGTGGATGCAAAAGATAGTGTTAAAGGTAGTGATATACTTAACTATCTCAAAATAACTCCCCCTCACCCCCCAATACCTATCATCAGAGGGAAAGTAACATTCGTGGACAGACCACACTGCAAACTAACTTCATCAATTAAGGGACAAACATCATGTGCCACTTAAGGAGATGCAGACAGCAGAGCACAGCACTACTTCTGTGATATTTCTGCCACAAATAATCTGAAACTGATCATGACAAAACAGCACCTAGCACTCTGAACTGAGTGACGTCCCTCAAAATGGTCTGTAATACTGAAAAAACGTGATGGCCATGACGTGCATGGCAACTGCCACATCAAAGGCCACAGGAGGAGCCTGATGGAAAATTGCTGGGCTGGAGTCGGAAATGAATCCTTTTCTTTTGGGAATGTTGGCAAAATGTGACTGGGGGTGGGGGTGGGGGGATGGTGTCTATGGGTAAAGAGTGCACGCCAGTTCTTATAACTATCCTCGGAACTTCGGGATGTTTAAAATTACTCAAAATACGTATCAGCCATCTTACCTCCATCATCGAAAAGCCACCAGACATCAATAGTATTTTTTCCTTGTTTTTTCTGAAACTGTGTGCTAGCTTCAAGAAGCTTTTGGTCAGCTACATTCAAAGGCACAGCAGGGCCTTTGGATTCTAAAGGATTATGCAAAAAATGAGATATAAGGGAAGTAAGTAGTATTAAAGCCCCTATTGTTGAACTTCTATTGTTTCCTAACATATATATTGATAGGTTTGTAATACAGACAGTTGTCTATGGAATCTGTAAATATTCAGTTCTTATAATTTAAACATACTTTAAAAATGGCTACAGATAAATATCTCCTTATAATAGCTAAACTAATCCACATTATCTTTCCTAATTTCTAATATTTTGAACATTCTCAATGAAGGTGAAACTAAGAGAATCATAAATACCAATCAAAAAAATTATATTCATCTGCTTTTGGGTTTTTTTCCAAGCTATTTTAGTCTAACTGGACAAATCAAGTTTATATTTGTTCTGTGAAAATATTTCTTTTGTAATCTGGTATTTCAATACTTTAAAGCTCAAGACTTTTTTAAAATAAAAAGTTGGCATCTGTAATATGAATGACAGAAAGGAGCTGAAGACATGCTAGCAACCTCACAATCATCACGTGGAAGCTCAGTCGGAGGGGAAACTCCCTGGTCTTTATCTTTTGTCCTCTCAACATGTAACATCCAGTCTCAAGCCACGTAATGACCACATCTTTCTCTGAACCACAGAAAGATGGTGGGAATTTCATGGAAGGACCCATCTGCTTTAGGTCTAAAAGGTAATACACCAAGGGAGTGCCCATTTTTCTTCCCAGGAATGAAAAAAAAAAAGAAGAAAGAAAAAAAAAAAAGAAAAAAAAGTCAGCGTTGGTACTGTGAGCAAGCAAATGACTAGTATGAAACTTCTGCACCAAAATTTTCCGAGCAGAAATCCACAGGAGGAGATCTGATCACTTTGCAGGATGTCATTCACTTTTCATGCTGCCATGGTGTATGCAAACATGACAAATGATTTTGCGCGATGAAATAATATGGCTACCAAACCACACTGCTCCATAACTCTCACCTCTATCTCCTTCTCATAAAATTCATGTACGTTGACATGACTGTGTATCTCCCAAACGCAGCGCGACTGTGAGAAATATTGTAATTTTTGAAATAAAAAATATATTAGTATCAAAATTGAGGACTTGGCTGCTTACAACTGATGGTAAAGAATGCAAGTGACACTGTAAATAAACCTATTTCAGTGCCCCTACTTATTATCTAAACCATGCAGTTTAAATTAAAAAAGGAAAACTGACTTCAGGGTTTGAGTATTTCAGAAATGCAATGATGATTTAAAAGAACTTATCTGTGATATATCACCTTTTCCCAAGAAGATTTAACTCTTTAGTTGGGTTAAAGACAATTCTAATCTGCGTTCAATAGATAACTGTAATATCACCTCACCATGGAAAATAAAAACTAAGGTAAAAAAAGAAAAGAAAAAGGCTGGAGTTAAAGAGTTAACAGTATGAAAAAAGGGGTTAAAATAAAATGATGGAAAATGCCTGCCTTTTTTCAACAGTGGTTGAGTTGGAGTCTTGCCATCCTCTTCCTCGTCTAGATTATGTTTAAAAAACACAAAATATAAGTTAATTGCTTTTATATTAGTAAGGTAATGAAAATGTAAATCGAACACATTTATAAACAAAACATAGAATGAAGCAACAGTCCATTAAAAAAAATCAAGACTGAAGATTAATATTTTCTATACTGAGTGTTGAATATTCTAAAAAGCAAACATATTTTAGATTCTGCCCTACATGGCAACTGATTAACACACCTAAATTTTATTTCTGTAAAATTACCAAAAAAACTTCAGATTTTTTTTTTTTTAATCTTGTAAACTTTCATACTACGAATCATTTGAAAAGAAGTTGAACTATGGCTCATAGAGCAGAAATGACTTAAAAAAACCGATGTTGCAGATAATACACAAATTTTAAACATGCTACTGGATCACTGTGCAAATGACTGAAAAGCAATTGTAAAACAATTCACGAAACTTGGTATTTGTAAAAAATTAATCACCATATTACCACTTGAAATACTAAGGAATTTAATCAGACAGAAGTCTTTTGTTTTATATAAAATGCCAGGTAATACTTAAGTCGTGTTTGTCCAAATACATACATTTATAAATGTATGCATGTATGTGTACATATATTCATCCTTTTATATTTCAATATCTATAAATATTTTTTGGGGGCTGACAGATTTTAATTTTTTTCTTACTTTATTTGTATTCTTTGTTTCAGGCATATATAATACAACTCTGGACATGGACATTTAAGAATACACTGCAATGGGCTCTGGAGTTAGACTCCAAGATTCTGATCTTACCTCTTATCTGCAGAAAGAGTTAACAGTACCCACCTTCAATAAGGCTGTTACATTGCAAGTGTTAATGCCCTGAGCTTAGTGCCTGGCACTAAGTAAATATTCAAGGGTGTTCTTTTTGTCCCTTTGTGTATTATATTCTTCAACAATCAAGACAGAAATAACCAAATACTATGACTATATAATAACTACACTACAATGTTTCTAATTCTGTAGACTTTTAAAATTGTATATGCTTTTCTATATACTAATTTTGAGAAGAACTGGCTAAACAGAAAACAAGCACATAATAAAGCTAATGTTACTTCTGAATGCTAATTTCTTATGCCTGTTACGGAAAAAAAACAAATTATTGTATTTAACTTTATAATATTAAATATGACTTTTATAAAGTGGATATTTAATAGTATATCTTTGATGATAAAAATAACTATGGACATTCTGTACTCATTTAAAAGACGTCAGAAATGTCAAGGATATCTTGACATTGAAAATGATTTAAACTAAGTTAAAGGCAGTTAGATTTTTATAATAAAAAGATGAGTAGAAATAGATTGATCCCATTTCCTCGTCTATAATGATTTCAAAAGACTGTGACACAGATCAATAAGCTAATGTATAAATAACATCTACATAATGTGTTTGTACAGAGAGTAGATGTTTCATAAATATTACTGTCCTTCCCATCACAACTTCACCTATTAATTCCTAACAGACTCTGTAGAGAAAGGATCTGTTTTAAGCAAGAAAAAAAGGGGGTGGGGAAGTAAGCAGAAATTAAAGAATGTATACCGTAACCAAAAATAAACGCAGGACATGAGAAACTTGATCAGAACCAGTTTACAGAGTTTTGAGGAGAAAGAGAAAAAAAAAATTACAATCAAGCTAGCAAAGAACTAAAAGGGAAAACAGGTGTCAACTAAACTTTCCACTACTACTGCCCTAAGTAAATAAGATAAATAAGAAGGAAAGAAACGAAATGCAACATTAATGCTTCTAAATAAAATAGATTACACAGGGACATGATTTGTCCAAGGTTATAAATTTCAGAAAAAAGAACAGTAATTATTTCACAGGAATCAAAAGTATGATATGGTTTGATGATTTACAGTGCAGATTTTTTCTTGTGTGTCAGTTGGCAATAGGACAGATGGAGATACTAGACTGAACAGAGGTAGGAGAGTGAGGGTGGGAGAGTAAGATTTGGAAGTCATTCCTCTTTCCTTTTCAAATACAACATACAGATCAGTGGGTGAAATTATGTGTAAGTCTCATGATTTTTTCACTCTAAAATTACCATGTTGTTTTCCAAATTCAGATTCAACCTATGTTTCAAACTGTTTTATTTAAAGCAAGTATAAAAAAACAAAACAAAACACAAGACCCTATTAACAAACAATTAATTAGGCCTGGTTTGGTTCTAATGTCTAATACCTTAAAACAGCTCATTATTTTGTAGCCATTTTTGAAAGCCTTAAATTTTACCTGACCAATTAAAATAGGTTGCTTTATAAGACATTAATAAAAACCATTTCTTTCCAAAGTAAAATATTACCATTAATAAAGAATTGTCTGAATGAAAATTACCTTTATGTGTAATAGGTTTTTCACCAGGTGGCTTAGAAGTATCTAAATCTGACTTCTTACTAGACTCCACACTTAGCACCACATCCTTGGGGCCAGGAGATTTCTCTTGTGATGACAATAATTCTTCTGTGAACATAAAAGTATTTAAAATAGTACCTAAACCATAGTTTAACTATTAAGGAAGACATCATGGTTTAATACTTACATTTTAAGCAAAATATGTTATGAAGCAGTAATTAATTATAACTGCTTTCTTACGTAAAACAACTGTAGTAATCCATTTGAAATGACTTTTCACTTAAATAGGTGAACCACAACTAACTGTCAGATGCAGGCTGAGTATCCCTAATCTAAAAATCTGAAACTGGTTGACCACCTACATAACACTTAAAGGAAATGCTCATGGGAGCATTTCAGATTTTGGATTTCTGGATTAGGGATGTTCAGTTGGTAAGTACTGAACAAATGCAAATATTCCAGGAAAAAAAAAAATCCAAAATTCAAAATACTTCGGGTTCCAAGCATTTCAGATAAGGAATACTCAATCTGTATTTGAAGTAGGAGCTAGGGAATTAGTAGTTAAGTAAAATTCATGGAACAGTAGAACCTGGTAGACAAAAGAATGATATGTGCTATGAGAATCAACTCTCTCCTCAAAGTCAGGTTTACATATAAAAACTGCAAAATGGACACATATGCACCTAGAGAGAAGGTCACAGACAACACTGGAAACGTGGAAGACCAGGAGACAGAGTCTTCCTGAGCACTGGGTACCACTGCATTTCTAAAGCAGTTTCTTAATATTCTTGTTTAAGTCAGAGTTGGTAAATACTCAACTTCCATCATGAAAATACTTACCACAAAGAAAAAGATAATATAAAATTGATAATATGTCCATGCTCTTCATCATTTATTTGTGTGAATGAAGAGAAACAAAAATGGAACTATTTGAGCCCAGGTGCCAGCTCATAGGCCTTGTTTCCTTTCTAATCTTCACAACAATCCTGTGAGATAACTACCTTTTAATAGATAAGGAAACAGGCTTGGAAATCACCAAATTTTCCGACTACAAAACTAGTGAGAGAAAAAGTTGGGATTGTAAAAGTGCATCTGCCTGACTCCAGTGCCTATTCCCTTAATTCCTACGTTAAGTTAAAATCCTTTCTCAAACTCTTAGTGATGAATAATAAGGCTTTCCAAAACATTGCCTAATTATAAATACATAAAATACTCTTTTATAGTTTCAGTCACATTCAAATCTCAAAAAATGACAGAATTATAATTTATATGCCAAACTATGATAGTTTTGAGAGTGAAAAGGAAATCTAGTAAAATTATGCAGAGTTAACAATTAGCAGTCAGGCAGAGTAAGAACTGAAGTGTATTTTGGCAGGCCTACTCCAGAATAAGAAAATGCATTTTCACAAAGGCATACGTTTTTGTTACATGGATAAATACCACAAAGTCTTCATTTTTTTTTTTCCTAAACTTTGTTCAAATTAACATGAAGGTACAATACTTAGGTTACACTGTTCTCACTTCTAAGATAAAGTTCCATTTGTAGACGAGCCCTCACCCAGAGGCCGTGTTACACACCCTCACAATGTGCACACTAGGTGAGAGGCCGCCTCATGCCCTCCCTCGGTCTGCCAGATGTCCCTACCCCCAACCCCCTCCTGCTTCCCTCTACCCCCGAACTGGACTGTAATAGTGTTTTATTGTTGTCATGAACATGTAAATGTTTATATATTGATTTCATATTAGTGCAGAGTACACTGGATACTTATTTTTCCATTCTTCAATACTTCACTAAGAATAATACCTTAAAGTCTTTTATTCAAAACTGTACACAACTCTGGAAACAGAAGGTGGGAAGACTAAGATAGTTTACATACATAAACTTGTGACAAAGTTCACTATATGCCTCTTAGCTATTTAGGCTTAGCTAATTCTGATGATTTGGGCACCAACTGATATGGGTAAAATATTATGTATATATATTTTCTTAAGTATGTAATATTTTTTAAAATAGCAGGAAATCTATATAGAGAATATAGAAATTTCTAGTTTTTATGAAGTTAGCAAAAACAGTAATTATACTAATTAGGTTTTTTCTCTAGTGAAAAATGCTTTAAAAGTTACATATGTTATTGTTTATATGACATTCTTGACGTGACAAAACTACACGATAATGAAAGGGGATACAAAAAGAGTATGATAGGAGCATAAAGGAATACAGAAAGGTCTTGACAGTGAAAGACTGGTTCTGAACCTTGATTGTGGTGGTACTTACAGAAATCAACACGTGAAAATCGTATACAAGTATGTACAGATAGGCATGTAAAAATGGTGAAATCTGAACATGGTCTGAGGATAGCTCCAATGTCAATTACCTGGTCAGATACTGTGCCAGACATTCAAGATGTTACCACTGGTGGAATATGGATGGAAAGTACATAGGACCTCTCTGCTCTATTGTCAGGTAACTTCCTTGCAATCCATGAACATTTTTAAATTAAAAAAATGTGTAAATGATTTATCAGGTCTTTTCTGACGGCAGGCCACGTTATGGCAAAATGTGGTTTCTCATTATTAATATAATACTGTGTAACAAAGCATTACCTTTGTAAACAGGGAGGTATCAAACAGTTCAGTAGCCACATATAAAATTTTCCTTACTTACCATGTATTTTTAAAAATTTGGCCACCCTTTCTTTGCAATTAATTTCTGCTTCTCTGACAGGAACCCGGGTAACCGGGTTGTTACCAAAAAAATACAAACTTTAGTGGAGCGAATAGTAACTCCATAATATAGAATAAATGGTAATTATTAAAATTAATAAAGAACTTGTCAAAATTACATAAAGTTTCCTAACAAAGTAATGTATATTTTTAAGTAAAAAACTTATTTGAAACAAGATTTACCTTGTCCTTGAAGATGAGATATATCCAGACCTTCTTTCAGGCGAATAACCACTACTCCATATTGTATGTCAAAAGCATCACTATTAAAAAAAAAAAACACAAAGTTTCTTTTAAATTAAGACAATAGATGATCTCTAAAATTATTTTCAGTAAGAGCTGTGCTGCGACCTGCAATGGGCACCCATCCAGACCTCCGTTAAGAGCTGTGCCGCGACCCGTGCCAGCCTGGACTTCCATACAAGCGGAAGGGTGACCCGCGCCCCACTGGATCTCCACATGCCCTGACCAGATACTACAGGAGCCGTGCAACCCCGTGTGCTCCCTCCTGTACCCTCCGTGCCTCCACACCGGCCTGCTCGTCTGGTCAGGGACTCTGGTAACCGTGTGTCCTCTGGAGCCCTCCCTGCCTCTACAGCGGAGCCCTTCTCCTGGCCAGAGACTGCTGGAGTCTTGGGCTCATTGTGCCAAAGTCACAGAGTGCCAGACACCCCGAGAACCGTGTGCACCATGCTCTGCCCCCTTCCCTGGATCTGGGTATGTCACACTCTGGGGCTGGTCCCACAACCAGAACTCTGTGGCTGGGGCAGACCCGAAGGAATTACACAGGGTCACTCCCTACAAAGATCCAGCAATAATAGACTGATCCCGCTGGGGTCTAATCTTGGAGAAACACCTCTCCAACTCTGAGGATGGCCAGAGGCAACAGTGGAAAGCAATCATGAGGTGAAATCAACAGAAAAACTCTGGCAATATGAATAATCAGAGTAGATCAACACTCCCCCAAGGATCAATCGGGCAGAAACAGCACAAGACCCCATGCACAAACAAATAGCTGAGATGTCAGAAATTTAATTCAGGATCTGGATTGCAAATAAGATTGAATTAGAATTCCAAAGGTTATCTCAAGAATTCAATGGATTCAAAGAGCAAATGACCAAAGATTTTGAATCATTGAGACAAGAAGTTGCATCCCTCAAAGATCTGAGAAACA